>JAJHSJ010000009.1:70993162-71104365 GCA_021015155.1 Magnolia officinalis | reverse complement strand
ACATAAGCTCCAAAAAGAAGGCATATCAAAGGCTCAAGTGGACCACGACCACACCACATCAAGTAGTGGGGATTGAAAGCCTACCGTCAAAAACTTCCTGGAGTCAAGAAAGTTTTGTATCAAGCTAATATTTATGTTTTCCCTTCATCTAGGTCCATGTGACCTTATGAACAAGTTGGATGGATAATAAACATGAAGTTGAGCCCTAGGTAGTTTTCAACGGTAGGCTTTCAATCCTCACTGATGGTCCTCTTGAGCCTTCAATCTACCTCCTCTTTTAGATAATGCCCTAAAATGATCTGCCAAAATAAATGGACGGCTAGGATAAAACATATACATCACGGTGGGGCTCACAGAGCCCCGACAAGACCGTCCGTCTCTAGCATTAGACCAACATACGAACGGTGTAGGAGATCTAGATGCAAGCCATCAAAGATCGTGACAACTAATTTCGATAGTTAACCGATCAAGGGTTTGAAAGAGGTCCCATTTTTTTGGTATATCTTCCATCCACAATAAATTCCATTGGCCCTGGACCACTCCAACATCAGGCCCAAACCCTGGCCCTGCTAGGCCAGACCAGGCACAAGCCAGGCCCGGTCCACCAGCCCATAGCTTTAGTCCAAAGTAACCTAGTTATGCAACCAAAACTGTGTATTTGGCCTACTTAGGTTTTTGTTTTCTTACTAATAGTATGATACCAGGGTTTCTAGGAGTTGTTTATCATATCCATGGATTGTTTTCAGCTCTCGTAAGTAGGGCAATTAATGGGCCAGGATGGCCCACCTTGGGATGGACTTTGGCTGGAATATAGGCTCACAATTTGGGTTCGTGCTTAAAATTCAGGCCCGTTTCTCAATTAGGCTAGGTTTGGACCATGTACAACAGCCTGTCATTTCAAGGGCCTGTTTGGGAGCTTGGATTTGGAACCCCCTGGATTCGGAACCCTGGATTGGCAATCCTCCTGGTGTGTTTGACATGTGTGAATCAACTTTAATTCAAAAATACCTATGCATGATTATTTATGGGGGTTTGAATTTAATTACTAAATCAACTTTAATATCCCTAATTAGTGAGATATATAATTTTTGACACTATGGGTGTGATAAGCCTGCTGCAATATCTGCTTTGCCTGATAATGATGAATTTCAAGTCTCGGATGGACCGCAAGCACAATATCATGTTTGAGTGATTAACCAACGATTTTTAATCGTTGATTAATATGGACAATGTTCGGACGGTGCTGATCATCATTAGTGGGCCATGTGCCCAATAAAATGATAGTGTACAGTGACACACATGTTACACCTGCAATTATTGAAATGATTTTAGGTGTAATCCAAGCTCTCACCGTGAATTGCAAACCCCCTCAGAGAGGGGATTAGAAACCCCCTGGATTTTGAAACCCCCATTTACTTTATGCTGCAAAACAAAGGGGATTTGAAACCCCCTCCAATCCCCTCCAATCGATGGTGCCAAACGGCCCCTTAAGAAACACTAATTATTGGTCTTAGGCCTATCATAAGCATTTTTTTGTCAGACTGAATTATTTTGGGTTGTCATGGGCCTAACCTGACTCGGGCCTATGTTGAATAATGCGGGCTGGGCTTGATAGAGCTTGGCCCTGCCCTACCCTAACCCGGCCCATTGACACCTCTACCTGTGAGTAGATCTGGGCCAATGGATTACTTAGTTTCTTGAAATTGGCAGTTCTAGGACTTAAATTTCAGCTATTAACTTTTGAGAAGATAATTTGGGACGCCCCAAATCTTTTAAATGGTCCAGATCGATGATCTTTGATCTGAGCTCTCTATTGTTGACTTGCGGCCTATATGGCTTCGAATAATGGTTTAGTTGAACGTACACCATTATTTGTGATTTTATAGCACCCACATGGCAACCTTGAATTGAATGGACCCATTTTCACCCTTGATGAATAGTGTTTTTCTCCCACTAACTCATGTATGCATGTGTTTGGTAGTTCTTTCATGAGAATAGAGAAATCGTTATTAGGGTTGTTAATGGGCCGGGCTGGCCCGATGGGCTTTTGGACTTGGCTCCCCTTTTGGGTCGGTCTTGGGCTAGAATATCAGACTGAGATCTGACTTAGTCTTAAAATTCAGGCACATTTTCCAATCGGACTGGGTTTGGACCGTGTACAACAATCTGACAGCCTGACCTGAATCTGCCCTAGCCATTAGGGTTTGCAGGGGCAATTTTACAATCTAGACAATATGTAAAAATTCTCATTTCCTCTCTCTCTCTCTCTCTCTCTCTCTCTCTCTCTCTCTCTCTCTCTCTCTCTCTCTCTCTCTCTACTTCTCTCTCTCTCCTCTATATATATATATATATATATAGACACACACAACTGGACTAACCCTTGGGTTCAACTTAGGTTGAACAGAAACATTTCAAGCCGGGTTTGGTCTGGAGTATTTTGACTTGTCATGGGCTTAAGCTGAGCTCAGGCCTATGTTGAATAGCGTGGGTTGGGCTTGTCGACACCCCTAAACTAATACGTGTCATAAGATATCTAGGATGCAAAGATCTTGTGTTGAGAAACAACTCAATTGGTGGGTATACTGGATAATAATGGAAGAGAGATTTGGAGGGTTAAGAGTACAAAAGAAGGCAGATAAACAAACTTCATTCACAGCATGACATTGAAGTTTGTCCTATTGGGCCACACCATGACGTTCTCCTAACTTTTCTAAGAACTTTTCATATTGTACACAACTCCTAAAGCTCAACGTACGGAGAGTTACAATAAAACTAAAACTTAATATAAATAGTAAAAACAAAATTAAAACAGGAATTCGACCGTCGATCTGATGTTATTTTGCAAATATGGCATGCGACCCGGCATAGTGGGGTTCGGTGGCTAAAGTAGCTCTCCTACCCCAAAATACATCCGTTTTTGTTGAGAAGTGGAGCCACATTTAGGGCCGCGATGACTAGTCGAGGTTATGCAGATTTGATTCGTGTTTTTGCGCAGATTTCGTGTCGCAAGTCCTTTCACAACTGGGATGCGAAAGGAGTTTTGCGGATTTCGTGTCATAAGTCCTTTCGCAACTGGGATGCGGAAAGGAGTTTCCTAAATTATAAATAAGGGTACCTAGGGCTTTTCTAGGTATGATGAGAAAGTTATTTTAAGGTGTGGGCAAAGGATTTTTTATGTGTTTCCAAGGGAGAGGTTAGTATATTGCCTTGTAATCTTTGTTTTTCTTCATAGTGGAAGTTTTGCATCCATGGTTTTTTACCCTTGTTGGGGTTTTTTCACGTATATCTTGTCTTGTGGTTTGTTTGAATACTTTTATTCCTTTCTAGTTTATATTTCTTTCTGTTTATCGTTTGTGGACGAGACTTGAGATTGGATCTCGATTCACTGCGTTGTTGGCGTGTTGCGCAACAACTAGTATCAGAGCTATTAGTTTAGTTCTACGGGGAGTGATGACAGAAGAAGGGAAAACTAGAATTAAGAAGTTTGATGGTTCAAACTTTGCCTTCTGGAAGATGCAGATGGAAGATTATCTGTATCAGAAGGACCTCTATATTCCTCTAGGAGGAAAAGAGAAGAAACCAGAAAAGATGACAGATGATGAATGATTTTTACTGGATAGGAAGGCTTTGGGAACGATCCGACTCTCTTCGTCTAAGAGTGTCGCCTTCAATATATCCAAGGTGAAAACTACAAAAGAATTAATGGAAGCCCTAACCACCATATACGAAAAGCCCTCAGCATCCAACAAGGTTCATCTTATGAAACAACTGTTCAACATGAAGATGTCAGATGGTGGGAGCGTGGCTGAACATCTAAACCAGTTCAATACAGTCACGAGCCAGTTGGAATCCGTTGGCATTGTTTTTGAGGATGAGGTCAGGGCGTATTGATCTTGTCTAGTTTGCCAGACAGTTGAGATGGTTTGGTGATTGCTGTGAGCAATTCTTTAGGGTTGACAAAATTGAAATTTGATGATGTGGTCGGTCTAATTCTCAGCGAAAAATCTAGAAGAAAAGCATCAGAAGTTTCAGGGGATTTAGGGAATGCTCTAAACGTTGAAGGAAAAGGAAGATTATTGAATAAAGGAGGCAATAAACACGGGCGTTCTAAGTCGAGGAAGAAGTCCAAGGGACCGAAAGACAAAGACGGGTGTTGGCATTGTGGCAAGGAGGGGCACATGAAACGTGATTGCAGGGTACTCAAGAAACAAGAAGGAAGCTCTCAAGGCAGGAAGGATTCAGTGAATCTATCTAAGGAGAGTGATACAGAGGCGTTGATCTTATCTCTTGATGCGAGGAATGAGTCTTGAGTAATAGATTCGGGTGCTTCATTTCATGTCACTTCATATAAGGAAGTTCTGTGTGATTATGTGTCAGGTGACTTTAGGAGAGTCTACCTGGGTGATGATGAGTCGTGGAGTATTGTTGGAAAGGGGGGCGTTTATATAAATCAGAAAGATGAAACGTCTTTGAAATTGAAGGATGTCAGACATGTACCGAGTTTGAAACGTAACTTGATCTCAGTGGGGCAATTGGCCGATACCTGTTATGTGACGACATTCATCAATGATTCCTGGAAGATCACAAAAGGTACCTTGGTGATATCTCGAGGCAAGAAGGAAGGTACTTTGTACATGACTTCAGGATCGTACAGTTCACTCGCAGCCGCATCAACTGGAGTGAATGGGCAGTTATGGCATCAGAGGTTGGGACATATGAGTGAGAAGGGGATGAAAGTGCTATTGTCTAAATGAAAAGCCACCAGGTCTAAAGTCTATTGAATTGAAATTCTGCAAGGACTACGTGTATGACAAGCAGAAGAGAGGAAGCTTCAAGAAGACGGGACGCACTCTAAAGACACATCTGTTGGAGCTTGTACACACTGATGTGTAGGGATCGACACAGGTATTATCTCTTGGTGTCTCACGTTATTTTGTTACTTTTATTAATGATACTAGTAGAAAATTGTGGGTCTATTTCTTAAAGCATAAATTTGATGTATTTGATGTATTTAAGAAGTGGAAAGTTATGATAGAAAATGAGACAGGTAAAACAGTAAAATGTCTCAGATCTGATAATGGGGGAGAGTACTGTAATAAGAGATTTGAGGAGTATTATGCAGCAAATGGAATCAAACATCAGAAAACGATTCCAGGGACACCGCAACAGAATGGTGTGGCTGAGCGCATTAACAAGATCATCCTTGAGTGCGCTAGGAGCATGAGGTTACATGCAGGGTTGCCCAAGACCTTTTGGATAGATGCTGTGAATACTGCTGCATATTTTATCAATAGAAGTCCCTCAGCACCATTGGATGGTGGGCTACTAGAAGAAACGTGGACTGAAAAAGAAGTGAACCTTGTACATCTCAGAGTGTTCAGTTGCACTTCATATGTTCACATTGATGCAGAGCACAGAAACAAACTGGATGCGAAATCCAGGAGGTGCACATTTATAGGCTACGGGTAGCATGATTTTGGCTACAGGTTTTGGGATGCAGAAAATAAGAAAATCATCAGAAGCAAGGACGTAGTCTTCAATGAAAAAGTGATGCATAAGGACAATGCATAGGAAAATAAGGCCGAGGAGAAAGAATTCGTAGAGATGGAAGAGTTACCGGACACGAGTCCCTCAGCACCATTGGATGGTGGGCTACTAGAAGAAACGTGGACTGAAAAAGAAGTGAACCTTGTATATCTCAGAGTGTTCAGTTGCACTTCATATGTTCACATTGATGCAGAGCACAGAAACAAACTGGATGCGAAATCCAGGAGGTGCACGTTTATAGGCTACGGGTAGCATGATTTTGGCTACAGGTTTTGTGATGCAGAAAATAAGAAAATCATCAGAAGCAAGGACGTAGTCTTCAATGAAAAAGTGATGCATAAGGACAATGCATAGGAAAATAAGGCCGAGGAGAAAGAATTCGTAGAGATGGAAGAGTTACCGGACACGAGTGTTACAACGCCACAGGATGATCATACACAGGAGCATTATGAGGCAGAGCCGTATACACCGGTTGTGAGGAGGTCTACTCGAGAGAGGAGACCCATGGTCCGATACTCACCCTCCTTACATTATCTACTGTTGACAGATAATGGTGAACCAGAGTATTTTGAAGAGGCATTACAGACGAATACACGGGTTAAGTGGGAGCAGGCCATGGATGAGGAGATGGACTCTCTTGAGTCTAATCGTACATGGGAGCTAGTCACTCTACCTAAGAGTAAGAAAGCTCTTCATAATAAGTGGATTTACAGACTGAAGGAGGAGCACGATGGTTTGAAACGGTATAAGGCTAGATTGGTTGTGAAAGGGTTTCAACAAAAGGTAGGTATCGATTTCACTGAAATATTTTCACATGTAGTGAAAATGTCTACGATTCGCATAGTCTTAAGTATAGTGGCTATAGAGGACTTACATCTAGAGCAGCTAGATGTTAAGACAACCTTTTTTCATGGGAACCTTGAAGAAGAGATATTTATGCATCAGCCGACAGGATACGTGGCACCAGGAAAGGAGAACAAGGTGTGTGGACTGAAGAAGAGTCTATATGGCCTAAAGCAGGTCCCGAGGCAGTGGTACAAGAAGTTCGATAGTTTCATGTCAGGAAACAGTTACAGGAGATGTCATATAGACCACATTGTTATTTAAAGAAGTTTGATACGTCATACATCATCATTCTTCTGTATGTTGATGACATGCTTGTGGCCGGTTCAAGCATGAAGGACATCTCAGATATCAAAAGACAATTGTCTAGAGAATTTGCCATGAAGGATTTAGGAGCTGCAAAACAAATCCTAGGCATAAGGATAAAGCGTGGCAGAGAAAACAAGAAACTACTTTTGTCACAGGCAGAGTACATAGCCAAAGTACTTGATCGATTCAATATGGGAGGTGCTAAACCGGTTAGCACTCCATTAGCCTACCACTTTAAGCTATCTAAGGAGCAAGGTGCAAAGACGCAGGAGGAACGGGACTACATGACTAAAGTCCCATACGCGTCAGCTATTGGGAGTCTCATGTATGCTATGGTGAGCACGAGGCCAGGTATTGCTTAAGCAGTGGGAGTTGTTAGTAGGTTCATGAACAACCCCGGGAAGGAACATTGGGAAGCTGTGAAGTAGATCCTTAGATACTTGGTAGGTACTACGGATGTAGGGTTGTGCTATGGTGGATTGGAAATCAAGCTACAAGGATACGTAGATTCAGATTTGGCAGGAGATATCGATAACAAAAGAAGCACTACAGGTTATGTCTTTACTCTGGGTAGTGCTGCAGTCAGTTGGGTCTCTCAGTTACAGAAGATAGTATCTATTAGTACGGCAGAGGCAGAATATATTGCGGCTACAGAAGCGTGCAAGGAGATGGTGTGGATGCGAGGTTTTATGGAAGAGTTAGGTAAGAAGCAAGCAGATTGTAAGATGTACAGTGATAGTCAGAGTGCAATACACTTGGCTAAGAATTCAGCCTTTCATTTAAGGACCAAGCATATTGCCATCAGATATCACTCCATACGCTCGTTACTGGAAGATGGATCGATTACTCTGGAGAAGATTCATACAAGTGAGAATCCTGCGGATATGCTGACCAAGGCGGTCACAAGGGAGAAGCTGAAGCTTTGTTCAGCTTTGATTGATCTTCAGGCTTGAAGACGGGGATGTGGTGTACTCCGGATGAAGAAAACAAAGGTTTATGCCGATGTGTCTCCAAGTGGGAGATTGTTGAGAAGTGGAGCCACATTTGGGGCTGCCCACGACCAATCGAGGTTATGCAGATTCGATCCGCATTTTTGCACGAATTTCGTGTCCCAAGTCCTTTTGCAACTGGGATGTGGAAAGGAATTTCGTGGATTTTGTGTCGCAAGTCCTTTCGCAACTGGGATACGAAAGGAGTTTTGCGGATTTCGTGTCGTAGGTCCTTCTGCAACTGGGATGCCGAAAGGAGTTTCCTAAATTATAAATAAGGGTACCTAGGGCTTTTCTAGGTATGATGGAAAAGTTATTCTAAGGTGTGGGCAAAGAGTTTTCTATGTGCTTCCAAGGGAGAGGTTAGCATATTGCCTTGTAATCTTTATTTTTCTTCATAGTAAAAGCTTTGCATCTGTGGTTGTTTACCCTTGTTGGGGTTTTGTCACGTATATCTTATCTTGTGGTTTGTTTGAATGCTTTTATTTCTTTCTAATTTATATTTCTTCCTGTTTATCGTTTGTGAGTGAGACTTGAGATTGGATCTCGGTTCACTGCGTTGTTGGCGTGCTGCGCAACAGTTTTAAGTTCTAACTGTCCGGATCATCTTTGCCTCTGATCGAGCCTATTCTGGTTCATCGTGGCCATGAAATTATCCTTGACCCGCTCTAAATCAGATGTCCACCAATGTTTTTTATAAGCTAACGATGACATAAAATCCACTCCACTCCACTCATTAGATACTGTAAGTGCTATGATTTGATTCCTCTTTGATTGTCAAATTTTGTGTGTCAAAACTTCTTCGTATGTCTTGTGTTTATATCTTGATAAATCTGTTTGAGACACCTTGTCAACACTTGAAGTCGAGTTTAAAGAATTCTTCAAGCCTCATGATAGTTCAAGCTACAATGTAGAAGATTTTAAAGAAGAACTTAGGGTCAAGACTCAAGTTCAAGTGCAAGTGGAAGTTTAAGATTCATGTGCAAGTGGAAGTTCGTGCAAATGGAAGTTCAAGATTCAAATAAAAGTACGGGACTCAAGTACAACTCAAAGTGACATTAAAGCTTCTGAAGTAGTTAAGCTACATCAAGAAGAACTCAAGCTTCGTAAAGATCAAAGTCTAAACAAATGAAGTGTTCAATGTCCATACTTCATATTCCAGATTTGATAGACCATTAGATTGACCTTAGGGTAGGTCACTTTGGATATATAATTCATTTGAATATTATTACATGATTTTGGTCTGTTCTAAGACCAGTTCTAGACCTTGCTCGACTAGTCTTAACACTAGTTCGACTAGTCTAAGAAGTTCCAGGACTAGTCTTAGAATTGTTGTATTTTATCAGATTTTCTGGTTCGGCTACGACCAGTCCTGGAGTCTGCTCGACCGGTCGTGGGATGGTTTCGACTCGACCTTCGACCAGTCGTAATGCTTCGACTCAAACTTCAACGACTAAATTAATAGTTGTATGACCAGTCGTAGAGGGGTCTGGACCAGTCGTGGACTGCCTTCGACCAGTCGTGGTCTGCCTATGACCAGTTGTACAATTGTCTGATGCGATCGTGCTCAAAAATTCAAAAATCAGTTTATTCCAAGACCATTCGTAGTGACCCTAGGACCAATCGAAGACGAATTTCTGCAGCTATAAATAGCACACGAATTTTAGAGTTTTTCATTGAAAATTAAGTGAATTCAAGGCTCCACTCTGAGAAGTTTTGTGTTTATTTTTTTAAGCTATTTGTGCAATTGCTTTCTCTTTTTGCTAGCTTATTTAATTTGATTTTGTTCCTGTACTCCAATCTCATTTGAAAGAGGAATTGTTGTATTCCTTCTTCTTGGAATCAAAATCAAATATAGCTACGCCCAACTGGTTTAAATCTAAAATCAATTAGAACTTAAAACCATATTAAAGTGAGTAGTGGACATTGAACTTCTATATTCGAACATCTACTCTGATTGGTTTTACCGGGCTGCTACGAAAAGGAGAAATCCAGGTATTTTACAATTTTGTAAATTCTTTTCTATTTTGGTTTTTGTTTGAGATTCGCTAGAAAAATCTCAATTTATGTGGTTGTCTGAGGAGAACCAGAAAACTCAGAAGTGTGGGTTTTTGAATTGTGTAAGCCCAAGTTAAAAAGACACAATTGTAAAGGTTTTGGGTGAACCTGTGAAAACCTATTTGATAGTAAACGTTAATATCCCCTGTGTGAGGATATTAGGAGTGGAGTAGTATTCTGTGTGGCTGTTGAAAGACAATTGGTATACACACAGGCGAGCCACTATAACTCTTTGTCTTGTGGATTGAATGCTTGCTTAAATTTCATATCATTTATCATTCAATTGTGTGGAATGTACATGTGGACGTGAATGTTGTAACAATTTACATTTCAAGCAAGTGCGGGGATTGTTGTAATAAGTTAGATCTTTATTTCTGCACTTTATTTCTATTCCTTGCTATTTAGTTATTTCTATTCAGATTGAGTTATTGATTCAAAAGACGTTTCCGTTTTGGCCACCTTGCATAAAGCCCACAAGTTGCGGACGTTTACAAGACTCAAGAATGACGTTTCTACTACATGCCTCAAGAATCTCCAAGGTGCTAGACAAGTTATTTCATCGTTTGAGATGCCTAAGGGCATTGGACTTCAGTAGGACAGACATCAAGAAATTGCCTCGGACGGTGGGACAGTTGAAACACTTGAGATATCTTGATTTATCTGGCACAGACATAGAGGAGTTGCCAGAGGAATTGAGTAATTGCATCAATTTACAGACCCTGAGACTCAATGGCTGTCAGAAGCTTAGAAAACTGCCGAGAGGGATGAGGAAAATGATTAGCCTAAGACATCTAGAATTTAAAGGTTTATATGATCTGAGGTACTTACCAGAGGGTACGGGGAGACTAACGGAGCTTCGGACGCTAACAGATTTCATTGTGGGGGTGACGACCAAGGATGTAAATGTGGAGAACTGAAACACCTCAATCATCTTCATGGTAGTCTTCCAATTACCGGATTGGAAAATGTCAGGAGCAGGGACGAAGCTAGCGATGCAGAACTACATAAGAAGCAGTACCTTCATGCTCTTATCTTTTTGTACTCCTACATTGAACCGTGGATGATAAGGTGAAGAGGATGGAGGATGTGCTCGAAAGCCTCCAGCCTCACACAAACTTGAAAAAGTTATAAATACAGAATTATAAAGGTTCCAAGCTTCCCAAGTGGATAGGGGATCCAATGTTCTCCAGTCTAATCGAGGTGAATCTCTCCTACTGTCTCAAGTGTACGCAACTTCCAGGTCTTGGGAAACTATCGTCCCTTAAATTGCTTTTTATTAAGGAAATGGTAGAGGTGAAAAAAGTGGGTGGTGAGTTTAATGGTGGTGGTGGTGTCTCCTTCCCCAAGCTGGAGACCCTCTTTTTCCAGAAAATGCCAAATTGGGAGGAGTGGGAATTGAGAGGTGGAGATGGAGAGGTTATGCCATCACTCCTTGAATTAACAATAGATGACTGCCCAAAGCTGAAGGCGTTGCACTTACCTGTGCTCCCCAACCTTAACGGTTTGAGGATTAATAGAATTCATGAGCTGACGTCACTACCTGGTGATTGGTTGGGACAACTAAGAGCCCTCCAAACTCTGAAGATCTCCAATTATCCACAGTTGGAGTCTCTACCAAAGGAGTTGGGACAACTCAAAGCCCTCCAAACTCTGCAGATCAACTATTGTCCACAGTTGAAGTCTCTACCAAAGGAGTTGGGACAACTCAAAGCTCTCCGAACTCTGTATATCCAGACTTGTCGACAGTTGGAGTCTCTACCAGAGGAGTTGGGACAACTCAAAGCCCTCCAAACTCTGGGGATAAAAAATTGTCCAGAGTTGAGGTCTCTACCGGAGGAGTTGCAACACCTCACAATGCTTCAAAGATTGTATATCACCAACTGTCCACTCTTAAAAGAGAGCTGCTGAGATGGAGGAGAAGATCGTTACAAGATTGCCCACATCCCAAATATCTTAATTTATCCATCTCAATGATCCACTCCAATACCAGGAGAGGTGGAGAGGAAATCAACAACAGCTTTCATTTGGTTTTGTTTCAAGTAATTGTGTACTTTTTATTTATTTATTTTCTTTTTTCCTTATCAATGGATTTACTTTTAATACATGTCAATCTATAATCTATCCAGGAAAACTAGTTTGCTGGGTTGCTGCCTTGTTTTTCTAATAAACACAAGTTGTTTGTTTTGGAGGTCAGGTTCTTTGCCCCCCTCCATCTCTTGTAATTTTTCCTTCTTAATAAAGCTTGTAGTGGTACTGTCCAACTTCACACGCACACACAAAACAAAAGCAAAGACATAAATAAAGATCATGTGACCAAGACTATCTAGTTGCCTTTTCTCAGATTAATGTCAGTTATATAAGAGCATGAGATGGGCCACATATATATTGGATGCTCATTTTCTCTTAACCGTTCATTTATTCTGACGTGTCATAGCTATTCATTTTCTTGCCTTTCAATGGTTGATTGTCTTTCTTTTTTTTGATTCCAAACATCCTTTGTTCAATATGCATAGATGCACTTGTACTGTGTACATATATAAATGGATCAACCTAATATTTCTTTATTCACTTCACAAAGATCTATATGACCTTATTAACAGGTTGGATTGAAAATAAACATCATGGTGGGCCCTGAGAAGTTTTCGACGGTGAGAGTTCAGTCCCACTGCTTCATGCGGTGTGGTCCACTTGAGCCCTTGATTTGCCTCTTTTTTGGACTCAAATCCTAAAATGATCTCTCAAAATAGACAGAAGGCATGGATAAAAGATATAGATTACAGTGGCCCCACAGAGGGCCTGACATGACAGTCCCTCTCTAGGTAGGTCCCGGTGGGGGTAGTACCCAATCCGCACCCGGATCCATTACACCAATACATTCAGAGTACCGAACCATGGCCCCACTTGGGGTAGCTGGGTCACATTCTCCTATTTTATTTACTCATCTAATGACGTTTTTTTTCCTGGGATTTAAACAAAATGCAAGGTCAGTTCAACCAATGGAAGGCAGACATGTTTTCTACTATACACCCTAAGTATGGTGTATTAGCTTCGGCTTTTGATGAATACGAGTGCTTAAAATGTTCATGGGCCTTGATATGGGCCTGGGCCTGGGCCTAGGCCTACTTTTATGTATTGCTGTTAAACTACCTAGTATTTGTATTCATGTTGTCTTTATTCCCTTTTGTGAGTATGTATGTTCCTTGGGTATAGTCATGTTTGAATGACTCAGTCGACTCAGCCCAACTCATCTGGTCTGAGTCAAGTTCTGACTCATCTGACTAACTCATTGGATCGACTTGACTCATTCATGTCCTAAAACCATTTCATTGTAGCAAAAGAAATGTTAAGAGTTAAGAGTTCAAATTGGCAGGGCTAGACAGGCACAGCTCCGTCCGAGTCCAGTCTAATTTGGGCTGGGTTTGGAAGTGTAACAACCCATAGACTGGATGTGGGCCCAAACCTAAACGGGCCAAGACGGGTGCATCTCGATGGGAGTCTAACTGGCCTAAGTGGTTTTCTCAGCGAGAAATGATGATCTAAAGTGCCACCTGTGTGCGACATCCATGCCATCAAAGCCACGTCACTGTAATCAATGGATAACTACTGACGGTCTGATTCAACATATATGTGCGGCCCGCCTAGTGAATGGATCAGTCTGATGTTCGAGAACTGTAATCTTCATGGTGGGGCCCACCGTTGCAGATGTCCTGTACGTGTGTGATGTTATCAGGAAAGATTGCATGGCATGGGCTGAGCAAAATCAAAATTTTGAATAGGCCCGGCCCATAGATCCAACCAGACGAGTCGATCCGAGTCGCTGAGTCTTAAATCCATGATCAGGCCTGTAAACTCATCAGCTGGCCACGTGTGTATTTTCAAGTATCTGGTACGGAGATCATGTGAGCTGTCTGCATCAGGTGCGGCCCGATGTGTAAATGGTCTGGCCAAAAATATCAGAATATGCATCATGTGGCCCACATGAGGATGCCGCAAGTGAACTCATGTAGCCCATCTGATGCGCTGGCGATCCTATTTTTGTTGGACATAGGCCAATGGGCCTACTGGTGGGCAATCACTAGTGGGTGGGTCCCATAAGTTTAGGCATCTTCCAGCCTTTTCTGTTAGGAGATGGTTTTCAAATTCAAGTTTGACAGAGGATTTAGATGAGGAGATAGATAAATCCAAACTCCTCATCCTTTCCTATAAATAAGATGAGGCTCTCCTGAAAACGGATTAAGGAATAACGAGAGTAAAAAGAGGAATAGTGGTATATAGAAATTTGTCTATTTAGCTTTTTTCTCTTCCTCTTCCATTCTCTTTCTTGAGATTTGAAGGAGGTGTTGCGAACTTCTGTTCTTGGCTATGTTTTTTTGCCTTCTTGCGAGCTTTGAACCGTTTCTTTTTAGCTTTCTACTTATGGGTCTCTGCTGCAAAGACCTTGGCCGAACCTGACTAAATTGCATTCATTTCAACCTCCTGTATCAAATGGCCACAAAACTCTATGAAAATAGTAATATAATTAGTATGGTTCAAAATTCTTTTGATTGGGGCCCAAGATTCGGGTAAATAACAGTGCATTATTATTATCTTTTGATTTTCAGTCAATTTGCACCCAACATTCCTAAGGGCACCTATCATCTGCTCCATGTTATGGATATGATCTTTGATAGAGCAACAACTGACATCCTATTTTCCTGGAATTCTAATTCCATTGACCGAACTTTTACATATGACTTCTATGCATATGCATATTTTTGTGCTTCCCAAATTCCTTTAGCGGTGTCATGCGCTTCATATGTCGATATGAGTTCTTTGTGCATTGTATTAATAAGAACATTACGGGCAAAACGATTCTGTTTACGCCTTTTATTGTAGTGGTTCATTGTAGCCCTATGTTCTCCTAAATTTCTATTTTCAGCCAATATAGGTTCCTCTTGAACCTCATCGAGTATATGCGATATACCGTCCTCATCCAGAAGGCTTCGCGCCGCGTGGGACCAGTCTTCGTAGTTGTTATCGTTGAATTATTGTCCTTTGAGCTGTTCAACGATTAATGCTTTGGTGGTTATCTCTACATTGCATCAAGTATCACTACTTAGCTATGATCTAAAGTATTGACACTAATCATCAGCATTTCTACGTGTTATTTAAAATTTCAAGGTATAAAAATAGTCAACATATCTTAACGAGATTTGAAAGTCCACATACTCGAATAAGCGATGTAGATCAATCAAGTTCTCTTTTTAAGATGAAATTGATACTTTTTTAAGAATATATTTATATAATGTGCAACCTTCCATTATAAGTTGCATGCATCATTTGGTGGAGGAGAATTAACTCTCACTCGGTTATGCACAACCTTTATATACAGGAAGCATTCTAGCACTAAGTTTTCTATTTTCTAATGAAAAAAGAACTTAAATCTAATCACATCAAGTCTAATTATATCACACATATAAATATTATTATCAGATTTAAAAATGAAGTGATTTGCCATAAAGAGAGTTCTATCATCACCGGTGATCATGACCATTAGCGAGGATCTGATCATTACCGTTAATGATCATTGTTAATGATGAATCCATTCATCAACATTGATCATCATGAATGATGATCGTTTCGATCACTAATGATCTCTTAATCAATAGTGAATAGAATGATATAAATGGAAACTGCATTCACATGCATGTATACATACACGTAATAATCAAGAAATACATGAAATATACAATTTGCTTGTCTAACTAAAAAAAAAAGTATGGCTCACCTTAAATGATTACATTCATAATACTAATATATAATAATCAAGATTATAAAAAAAATTATTTATTTTATAATTTAGAGTAAAATACTATTGTTGGCAATAGGCATAATATCTGACATCCCACTTTGTTTTGTAAGCTAACGGCCAACAAACATTTGGATGGGCTTGAAAAATAATACCTGTGATAGTCAATAAATAAGTGGGACTGAGCATCCTAACCTTTGATTTCGGCGCACTCATTCCTTGAAATAAGACCATTGGATAATTTTTATTTTTATTTTAATTGGCCAATATGTGTCAAAATATTTTTCCAAACAGTGATTCTGATAATATAGAGCATTCCCTATTCTCCCTATCAAATGAAACAGTTTTGATCTCAGCCATGTGTTCTCTATGTACAACAATGAAACGGTTCTACATATTCTGTTTCTTTGGCCGACACCTCATCATCTCCCTAATAAAATATAAAAGTGACAAAATACAATGCCCCACCCAAGGTTTTTGTCCTCATAGGACCACAAACATCATAATAAACCAAATCTAATGCATGCACTTTATTAACATGAGAAACAAATTTAATAAATGAAACTCTATGTTGTTTCCCTGATAAACAATCAAGATAGGTTTTGAGAGGTGTACCTATCACGTCTGGAAGGAGCCGCTTCCTCGTTAGTACCCGAAGCCCTTTTTCACTCATGTGACCTAGACGCCTATGCCACATGTCAATATTTAAATCTTTCGCTGCGTTCAACCCACCCTTGCACACATTGACACTTGCCTTGTAAAGGGTGCAACACTTCTTTCCTCTTGCTGCGATCAACGAACCTTTGATGAGCTTCCAGCGCCCACCAGCAAACCGGCTTTCATAGCCATCATCATCCAACCTTTCTGTCGACATCAAGTTGAGGCGAAGGTCTGGGATATGTCTCATATCCCTAAGAACCAATGTGCAGCCCACATCGGTCTTCACACAAATATCACCGACCCCTACGATCTTCGATACGCCAGAATTTTTCATCTTCACGGTCCCATAGTCACCTGACTTGTAGCTTGTGAAGAAGTCCCGACGTGGAGTCGTATGAAAAGAAGCTCCCGAGTCTATCACCCAGTTGGTGTCCTGACTCGTAGCCGTGAGACATACATCGTGATCTACTGAAAGATAACTATAACGTCGCCATCTGAAGCGACCGCAGTGGAATCTGATTCATCTTCCTTCTCCTTTCCTTTTCCTTTCTCGTCGTTCTTCTTACCATGACATTCATACTTATAGTGGCCCTTCTTGCCACAATTCCAGCATTCAACATCCTTCTGTTACTCAACTTACCTCTTGATTTATCTCGGGCCTTCCCGCCCTTCCTGTTCTTTCCTCTCTCCCGTTCTTGTGTCACAAGGGTCTCTTGCTGAGTAGACCCCTGAGACTTCCTCCTTGTCTCCTCATTGAAGAGACAACTGGTTACCTGTTCCATGGATACCTTTCCGTCTAGCGCGGGTTACTTAGACACCACTAATGTCTCTCAATTGTCGGGCAACGAACTAAGCAATAGAAAAGCCTGCAATTCATCATCCAGGACCATCTTCATAGCGGAGAGCTGGTTCACTATATTGCTGACTTATTCATGTGCTCGGTCACAGAACCACCATATTTGAACTTGAGATTCACAAGTCGCCTTATCAGAAAAATCTTATTTCTGGCTGTCTTCCTCGCATACAGCCCTTATAATTTTAGCCATAGGTTAGCGGCTGAGGTCTCTGTAGATACATGGTGGAATACGGAATCGTTCAACAATTGTCTAATAAACCCCACCTCCTTTCGGTCCATCTTCTTCCAATCATCATCAGACATATCCTTGGATTTTGCTGATATGCTTAAAATTGGAGAATATAGGTCCTTGCAATAAAGCAAGTCCTCCATCTTAGCCTTCCATATAGTCCAGTTAGAACCATTGAGGTTGATCATCCTTGATGAGCCACCTTCCATAATTTAAAACCGATCCTACCCGTTCAATGAACTTAGCTCTTTGTTGGGGGCCTTGCACAAAACCTTAGGATCTAGCCTCCCGAAACAAACCAGAATTATGGAATAATAATGCAATGAACTAAATCAAAACATAAACCACACCACACCAGAGATTTTTACGTGAAAAACCCTCAAAGAGGTAAAAATCACGGGACCTCGTCCAGATCAACAATCCACTATAAAGCAGAACGTTACAACCGATCAGAAACACACCTTGCTATGATCAAACCTTCTTCACTCACGCAGGAGTGGATAAACAATAAGAGAATAAGAGAAAAATGGAGAGATCTCACCGATCACGAGAACGTAGAAACGCTGAGACGTGGACTGCAAGTAGATCACCTCTACGAGCATAGCCTCACTTCCACAAGTTTCCTCTCTCTCTCTCTCTCTCTCTCTCACACCTTTGATAGCCCTAAGCCCTTATAGAAAACCTTTAGGAAACCTAAGAATACCCTGAAATACACCCCAATCCCGTATACACCCCTTTATATAAGAATAGAAGAGGTAAAATCAAAATAGGAAACAAAATCCGCAAAATCCGCGTTTTCACAATTGCATCTGCGGAACTCTTCGATGATATCGAAGGTCTCTCGTTGACAGCTTCGATATCATCGACGGTCCTTCGATGATATCGAAACAGGACCAAAACTGTCCAACGATCAGGGGTGAAAATTCCGTCAATTATCGATGTCATCGAACCACTCTCGATGACAGCCTCGATATCATCTAAAGTCCATCGATGATATCAACTGGACCAAAAAACTGTCTAGAGACCAGCGGTGAAAAATCCAGCAATTATCGATGATATCAAAACTGATTCGATTTCATCGAACCCAACAATGAGGAGAAAAAATCCCCATCATTATATATATATATATATATATATATATATATATATATATATGTATTTTTGGGATCGTAATCTAAAATAATATGGAAAAGTGAATGGACGGTGTAGATAAAACTAATACATCACGGTTGCAACTCAGTAGCCCTGGAGTCTTCGCCTGTCCTGGGCTCCGAACAGGCGGGGTTTGTTCTTAATCCACGCCCTCTTTTGAGACAAATTTCCAAGTGCTTCTGTCGATACGATATCTTTATTAAAAAATAGCCACCCACTTGCATTGAATACTTCTTCTCAGACGCGGATTGTGGGTGAACCCAACGCCACACAATTCCCTGGTGTAAAGACGTGTATGGTTTACATTGATATTTGTGTTTTTATCCATGCCGTCCATCCCTTTTGCCCGCTCATTTTAGTACAGGAAACTATAACTGAAACATATCTAAAGATTAAGTAGACCACGCCACATACAAAATTGAGGATTAAAATACCTACGGTTAAAATCTCGTCGGGGACACAATTTTTTGAAATGTATATATGTGGGTTACACCATGATCCATAGCTCAAGTGGTAGACTAGTAGGGGTGGCTAACAGTGGAGTGTATGCTGACAGTGGCGTGTGTACTAACAAGCTATATATATATATATATATATATATATATATATATATATATATATATATATATATATATATATATATATATATCATCCAAACCGTGATATTTGGATATTCCAATCATTGAATCGGAACCGTTCACTAGATCTGGAACATGATTTTTTAAAGGTTACTGAGAGGATGGTTGAAGCATTCCATGAGTTTTACCTCTTTTACATAGATGTTTGTTTTCTAAGCTATCCATGGAATGGATAGGATTGCCTGGTAAAAGAAGTGCTTTAAAACGATAAGCAATCCATGATTATCCCTAACAAATGGATAGTTCAGATTGTTGATTGGACTTATTTATGTGCAAACAATCTCAACCGTCTATTTTATAAGGCACCGATTGGATGCTTGGAGTCGTCTGATTTTTGCTCTTCCAGACATTTCGGTCATAGAGTAGGTGGACCATGAACCAAAATCTTTCATATTGTTCCAATGCAACACATCTTGACCATTGCTGTACTCTTCTTCACCATCTGCACCATCTGGACCTTAGCTTTCTTTCTCCTCTTCTAATCTTCTCTACATTTGCATCCTTCCTTTCTCTCATCATTCCTTGCTTCCCTCTGTCTCTGAGCATTGTTTGCTTCTCTATCTTCTCTCTTCCTGACTCGTGAAAGTCCTTACCATTGCATATTTTCTAAGCCTTCTAGATCTTTCTCACACTTCAAATTCCTCCCTTCCTCCAATCCACACATACCTAAAAGGAGAAAGAAAGAAGAAAAAACATGGCTTATCCGCTAGTCTCGGCCATAGCAGAAAAGTTGAACAACCTCCTTCAAGATGAGGTAGCTTTGTTGGTGGGGTATCACCGACGAGATCAAAAAGCTTTCCCGTACGTTCACCTTGATCCAAGCTCTGCTTAAAGATGCTGAAACTCGACGAGTGAAGGAGGAAGCGGTGAAGATCTGGTTGCAGAATGTCAAAGATGTGACCTATGATGTGGATGACATACTAGATGAATGGATGATAGAAGCTCTCAAATCACAAGCACCCGATGAAGGTATTGGGTCCTCTTTCAGCAAGAAGAAGGTAAGAAGCTTCCTCTCCTCTGTTACTAGTTTCAATCATCTCAAGTTACGCCACAAAATTGGGAATAGGATAAAGGAGGTGAGGGGTAGATTACGTGATATTGCCGAAGAGAAGAATCAATTGGGTCTTAGAGCAGATAGTGGGGAGGGTGAGAGAGTGGATAGTGAATTGAGGAGGGGTGAGATCAGAGAGCGAGAG
Organism: Magnolia officinalis; assembly: GCA_021015155.1. Classification (NCBI taxonomy): domain Eukaryota; kingdom Viridiplantae; phylum Streptophyta; class Magnoliopsida; order Magnoliales; family Magnoliaceae; genus Magnolia; species Magnolia officinalis. The sequence continues at coordinate 71,084,100 of JAJHSJ010000009.1, read as the reverse complement.
ACAAGCTCCCTAGTCAACCCACTGTCAGTGATAGGTAGAGAAGGCGAAAAAAATGAAGTCGTAGACTTGCTGTTGCTGGAGGTAACTGAGGTGCCCTTGGTTATTTCTATAGTTGGAATGGGGGGATTGGGCAAGACCACCCTTGCTCAGCTCGTCTACAACGATGAGGATGTCAAGGGCCATTTTGACATGAGAATGTGGGTTGGTGTTTCAGAAGATTTTGATGTGAAACGAATTGCAAAATCAATCATAGAATCTGCAACTGGGACCGGTTGCGAGTCATTAGACTTGGACCCGTTGCAGGATCGCCTATGTTGTATGTTGCAGGCAAAGAAATTCTTGCTGGCGCTGGACGACGTTTGGAGCAAAGACAGCGAGAAGTGGGAGAAGCTGAGACTTCCCTTCCGAGCTGGTGCAGCCGGCAGTCGAATCGTTGTAACCACTCGTATGGAAGATGTTGCAGGCATCATGGGAAGCACTGATCACATGCATAAACTGGCGGTCTTATCGGATGAGGATTGCTGGTTATTGTTCAGAAGTAAAGCTTTGGAGCAACAGAGTGCAGAAGAGTGTTCTGAGATGGAAGAGATTGGAAGGCAAATCGTAAAGAAATGTGGAGGGTTGCCTCTCGGTGCAAAGACAATAGGGAGTGTGATGCACTCGAGAAGGACTATAAGCCAGTGGGAGCTTGTCTTGCGAAGTGAGACGTGGAACTCATGTCACGCCCCGAAATTCGGAACCTGAGTTGGCCAGGCCCGAACCCGAATTTCAAGACTGTGAGTCAACTTTAAATAAAATATACGACACAACTCACATTATTTTCATGAATTTTCAAGGCAATCAGAGCAACTAAAAGGATACTAATCATTGTCATTAAATATTGTTCACTAATTAATCCTTGAATCTTTAGTGACATTGACATTCAAAAATAAATAATAACATATATTGAATTTTAAGAAATTCCTAAATAAACAAAAAGAAAAGTCTTCAATCTTGTCCAATTGGCTCTTCATACACAGACCTTACAAAATCAATCTATAAGGGTGCGAGCGCAACGGCTCGTAGGGTCACATCTTTCCCAAAATTGAAAATTCTACATTAACACCAATACAACTCAATAAAATAAATATGATCAATTACGAGTATTGAATCAGCATTTTACATGACAACAATAACAATTTGTTTTTATAATAACAAAAGAAGACAATGCAGTCATCTAAAATCCTTTTTGGTTCAATCCAGGGCAGAGCATCCGTGTGTGTTGATCCTTTTAGGGAATGACCCTCGCAGAGCATCGGTGTTGATCCTTTTAAGGAATCACCCAGGGCAGAGCACCCGTGCCGATCCTTTCGGGAATGACCCTGGGCAGAGCACCCGTATCAAAATAATATAATGGTCCTTTCATGGCAGAGTACCTATAATATAATTAAAAGTATTTAACAATAATCAAATGAATTTATTTCACATATTAGAAATTAAATAAATGCATTCTACATCACGTAAAACCAAAATCAAATGACTTAAATCAGCAATACGAAATAAATAATTAATGAAATGAAAATATATAATAATGTAGTCTTTTCAATCGGAAAAATCACCTACCTACTATTAGAGTGATAGATTTAATGTGATGATGGATTCTACATGTAGATGGGTTGGGTCCGATTTCGCATAAACTCAATTCGACGCACTTAAACTAGTAGCACTCGGTAAATATTTTCTGTGTAAACGATGACATCCCTACACAAATCATACATGCTGATTTATTAAGACCTACGCTAAGGTTTCTAATCATCTAATATTAAAATATAAGAAAATAACACGTTAAATCACTGAGTTGACTCAGTAAGTCGACTCGAATCAAGGCTACTCTAACGTATGAGGTCAAAGGATGGAGATTAGAAACTTAGCTGATAAATGACTCGAAGTTGGAATATAGAATCAGTTCGGATGATCGGGCCAGGGAGTCATCGGGTTAACTCGCTGAGTTAACTCGATGAAATTGTCTGCTTCTCTTTCTTCCTTCTTTATTTTCTTCTCATTTCTTCTAGCTTTTTCTTCTGATTCATTCTTCTGATCTTGTCCAAAATACGTCGTGCGAACGAACGGAACCTTGCAAAAGAGTATTGGGCAGGAACTAGCTAGACGGTGGCGATTGAGCTGATGGTGGCATTGGCTCAGATCCGGGCTGTCATCGAACTTGAATGTGTAGCCACCAAACCAGCTAGTTGTCCCCTCCTTCAAAACGGTTGGCTTCCCGTCGTTGCCCGGACATGTTAGAGATATCTTGGCTTTGAAGAGTGGGTAGTCGAAGAAGGTTATCGTCTCGTCTTTGCATTGGTCGCAAAAGGCACTACCTTTGACAATGGCTACTGCCCGAGCTTTATCTACACCCGCAGAAAGAAGAGGAATAACAAGGAATAAGATTGAGGAATCCATGGAAAATGGGAAGCTTTTTCCAGAGTTCGGGGTTTTGGAATAGAGAGAGAGAGAGAGAGAGAGAGAGAGAGAGAGAGAGAGAGAGAGAGAGAGAGAGAGAGAGAGAGAGAGAGGTTAGGTCGTGCGGCTACTGGTGCGAAATGCAACCGAAGAAGGAGGAGAATGGGAGAGAAGTTAGGTCGTGCGATGACGTGCACTAGCACGTCACTGCATTGTTTTTTTTTTTTGCATGGTGGGCCGCACAGGGATGACGTGACGAATCCATTCCGATCACCAGTTTTATTAAAACATTTTAGGATATGGGCCAAAAAATGAGATAGATCTGAAGCTCTAGTAGGCCACACCATAGGAAATGGCAGGATTTAGCTCCCACCATTATTTAAAAAAAATGGGTTGTTACATTTTACCCCCCTTAACAAAATTTCATCTTCGAAATTTACTATATTATCGACTACACTTGAATCTCAACGTAGATGGTACGATTTGGTGTTGGCGTGTCCTCTATCTATTACATTCCCTCAAATGGTGGCTGACATACAGTGTTTTGAAATTTTCTTAGTATCTGGCGGTGTGACAGTTTATCCTTGGGCTGATGTGAGCGTCGTGAAGACCTATGATGTTGCCATTGTTATCATTGTTGATATGATTGAGGTACTTGTTGAGATTGTCAACGTGGTCCTTGATATGGCTACAATGTGACATGTACAGCGAAGGTTGTTACTAAGATACTTAGTATGGTCATGGAGAACTCATTCATGTGGTTGAGTCTTTAAGCGCTATGGTTGCGATTTCGAATGTTGCGGCTAACTTCAAATGTCGCGGCTCCTAGTGCGGGGTTAATGATGTCCACTGCTTCTTCACTCGATTTGTTGTTCAATGGTTGGTGTGATCTTGTTCCAGATTGAATTTCGGTGCCTAGTTATCGAAATCTTTTCATTTGTGCGTTGAGTCCTTGCATTATAGTATAGTGACATTGCACTCTTGCACCAACGTCGTTTTGTAGTGGTGTTGAGTCATCATAACTTCGAGATGGATCATCGTGTTGAAGGTGTGGGTCCTTGGCTCTGTGGTTGGCGGAGATGAGGCGATTGTTGATGTTGAGGCACAGATGCTCCTTGAGTCCCTAAATATAACAGTTGTCGAGAGAAAATGAAAACCATACTGATACTGGATTTGAGGCGCTTGACATTGATGTGCAATGTGATCTTCATATCCTTAGTTGTAGTAGGCTAACGCGTGATCCCGATCTGGTCTAACTCTTTTACTAACTCTATCATACCTAATAATCTACCAAGGCTTAAAGATCTCTTAAGGCTTACCTAGTTACTGTTAGCTACTTACTCGCAATTAATTTGTTCCTAAGGGCATCGGGTACAGGTGTTTATGATGGAGTACTTGTGACTCGTATCGCTCAGATATAATCTACCATTGATTAGACAAGGATTTTTTTTTAAAAAAAATTATAAGTATGTTAAAGATTTTTTAGGATTACAAGGAAGATTAGATAGTCTAAAAGACTTACACATGAAGATCAAGAGAATAAGAGCTGTGATATGTACTAAGGTTGTAGTGCAAAAAAATTTCAGATTATGAGGATATTGTTCCTGCTAATGTTTCTAATATTTGCAAGTATTGGATTGGTCTAAAACTTTTTAAAACGATTCATCTATTAGTCTATTATACCTTTATAAAATTTCAACTGAATCCAAAGTTTATAAAAAATTCTAAAATTCAGATAATTGGGTTTACCTAGAAGTAAACGATTTCTAACTAGTATACATATAAATTAAAATCGGTATAGGAGAAACATAGATTTATATTTTTGTATTATTTTTCTATAAAACTACACTTGTTAATCTATAACTGAGATTTTGAATTGACTTAAACGGAGTTATAATTAATTAGTTATGATTTTTATAATTCAAGTGTTTTATACTTACTATTGTTGTCCAACTCACCGTACTAGGCTAAAAATTTTTAAAATTTTCTTAGGGTCCAGTTTTGGGCTGTTAGTTCAATGTCAAGCCTAATTAATATTATATTTGATGTCATACAGATATATAGGTTTTTTTTTTTAAAATTTTAAGTTCATATTTTATTGTTATTTTTAATTTTATTTTTATTTTTATCACAAAAGAAAAAAAATCTTATATTTAGATTTCTAATTCAATCTCTATCATAGGTCCTCAAATTGATTCTACCTAGGCTTAATCTAACTATTAGTGTGGCATATATCAAAGGTCCTCGTGAGAATCTAAAACCTAGGCTCTAATACCAATCTATCACGCCTCGAAATTTGGAACCCGAGTTGGCCAGGCCCCAACCCGAATTTTAGGACTGTGAGTCGACTTTAAATAAAATATACGACACAACTCACATTATTTCCATACATTTTCAAGGCAATCAGAGCAACTAAAAGGATACTAATAATTGTCATTAAATATTGTCCACTAATTAATCCTTGAATCTTTAGTTACATTGACATTCAAAAATAAATAATAACAACATACATTGAATTTTAAGAAATTCCTAAATAAACAAAAAGAAAAGTCTTCAATCTTGTCCAATTGACTCTTCATACACAGATCCTACAAAACAATCTATAAGGGTGTGAGCGCGATGGCTTGTAGGGTCACATCCTTCCCAAAATTGAAAATTCTACGTTAACACCAATACAACTCAATAAAATAAAAAGGATCAATTACGAGTATTGAATCAACATTTTACATGACAACAATAACATTTGTTTTTCATAATAACAAAAGAAGATAATGCAGTCATCTAAAATCCTTTTTGGTTCAATCCAGGGCAGAGCACCCATGTGTGTTGATCCTTTTAAGGAATGACCCTTGGTAGAGCACATGGTGAACAGACTTTTAGGGTAAATACCCAGGGCAGGGCACCCATGTGTGTTGATCCTTTTAGGGAATTGCCCAGGGCAGAGCACCCGTGCCGATCCTTTCAGGAATGACCCTGGGCAGAGCACCCGTACCGTGCTAATCATTTCGGGAATGACCCTGGGTAGAGCACTCGTATCAAAATAATATAATGACCCTTTCAGGGCAGAGTACTCATAATATAATTAAAAGCATTTAATAATAATCAAATGAATTTATTCCACATATTAGAAATCAAATAAATGCATTCTACATCACGTAAAACCAAAATCAAATGACTTAAATCAGCGATACGAAATAAATAATTAATGAAATGAAAGTATATAATAATGTAGTCTTTTCAATCGGAAAAATCACCTATCTGCTATTAGAGTGATAGATTTGATGTGATGATGGATTCTACATGTAGATGGTATGGGTCTGATTTCGCATAAACTCAATTCGACGCACTTAGACTAGTAGCACTCGGTAAATATTTTCAATGTAAACGATGACATCCCTACACAAATCATACATGCTGATTTATTAAGACCTACGTTATGGTTTCTAATTATCTAGTATTAAAATATAAGAAAATAACACGTTAAATCACCGATTTGACTCAGTGAGTCGACTCAAATCAAGGCTACTTTAACGTATGAGGTCAAAGGATGAAGATTAGAAATTTAGCTGATAATTGACTCGAAGTTGGAATATGGAATTAGCTCGGATGATCGGGCCAGGGAGTCATCGGGTTGACTTGCTGAGTTAACTCGATGAAATTGTCTGCTTCTCTTTCTTCCTTCTTTATTTTCTTCTCATCTCTTCTAGCTTTTTCTTTTGATTCATTCTTTTGTTCTTGTCCAAAATACGTCGTGCGAACAAACGAAACCTTGCAAAAGAGTATTGGGCAGGAACTGGCTAGACAGTGGCGATAGAGCTGATGGTGGCATTGGCGCAGATTCGGGATGTCATTGAACTTGAACGTGTAGCCACGAAACCAGCTAGTTGTCCCCTCCTTCAAAACGGTTGGCTTTCCGTCGTTGTCCGGACATGTCAGAGATATCTTGGCTTTGAAGAGTGGGTAGTCGAAGGAGCCTTTGACAATAGCTACTGCTCGAGCTTTATCTACACCCGCAGAAAGCAGAGGAATAACAAGGAATAAGATTGAGGAATCCATGGAAAATGGGAAGCTTTTTCCAGAGTTCGGGGCTTTGGAATAGAGAGAGAGATGGATGGATTGGAGGTCGAGAGAGAGAGGTTAGGTTGTACGGCTACCAGTGCGAAATGCAACCGAAGAAGGAGGAGAATGGGAGAGAAGTTAGGCCGTGCGGTGACGTGCACTAGCACGTCACAGCATTGTTTTTTTTTTTTGCACGGTGGACCCCACAGGGATGACATGAAGAATCCACTCCGCTCACTAGTTTTATTAAAACATTTTAGGGTATGGGCCAAAAAATGAGATAGATCTAAAGCTCTAGTGGGCCACACCATAGGAAATGGCAGGATTTAGTTCCCACCGTTATTTAAAAAAAAATGTGTTGTTACAACTCAGGTGATGTCTTTGAAGGCATTTTACCGGCTTTGTTACTAAGCTACTATGATTTGCGTTCAGCTCTGAAGCAGTGCTTTGGATATTGCTGTCTTTCCGAAAGATTGGGTGATAGAGAAGGATATGATCGTCAAGTTATGGATGGCACAAGGTTTCATCTGCTCCAATGGAAGTGGAGACGTGGAGGAAATCAGCGAACTGTATTTTGATGATTTGCTAAGGCGCTCATTGCTCCAAGATGCAGAAATCGATGATGATGGCAGCATAGTCTATTGCCAGATGCATGATTTAGTTCATGATCTAGCACGATATGTTGCAGGAAGTGAGTGTTCAATGGTGGAGATTGAAAAGGAAGCCTCCTTAAACCTAAATAATGTCCGGCATTCTTTTTTAGTTGACAATGATAAAGCTGGTGATGAAGCTCATAAATTGGCTTCCATTTCTGCCACCTTGCATAAGGCCCACAAGTTACGTACGTTGCTACTACAAGACTCAAGAAACTCCAAGGTGCCAGACAAGTTATTTCATCATTTGAGATGCCTAAGAGCATTGGTCTTCTGTAAGACTAACATTAAGAAATTGCCTCAGATGGTGGGACAGTTGAAACACTTGAGATATCTTGATTTATCTCTCACAGGCATAGAGGAGTTGCCAGAGGAATTGAGTACTTGCATCAATTTACAGACCTTGATACTCAATGGCTGTTGGAAGCTAAGAAAACTGCCTAGAGGGATGAGGAAAATGATTAGCCTGAGACATCTAGAATTTAAAGGTTTAGATTATCCGAGGTACTAACCAGAGGGTATAGGGAGACTAACTGAGCTTCGGACATTAACAGAATTCATTGTGGGGGATGACAACCAAGGATGTAAATGCGAAGAACTGAAACAACTTGATCATCTTGAAGGAAGTCTTCCAATTACCGGCTTGCAAAATGTCAGGAGTAGAGACGAAGCTAGTGAGGCAGAACTGCTTAAGAAACAGCACCTTCATTCTCTTATCTTTTTGTACTCCTACACTTAAAAGTTTCCAGCGCAGGAACTTCCTGCTAAAGGCTTTCCCAGGAAATCCGCGTCACCAAAAAATGATGCAAATCCAAAGCTCACCAAAAATTTTGGTTCAACTTGGTGTTTTTGTTTCCCCTTTATCCATAACTGTGTAACCTTTTGATCAGGTTGGATGACAAATAAACATTAAGGTAGGCCATAGGGAGAAAACAACTTTCAACAGTTGACATCTTTATGATCATTGTTTCCTGTGGTGTGATCCACCTGAGCTTTGGATTTGCCTCATTTTTCGGCTCATACCTTAAAATGTGCTGTTAAAAAGAATGAACAGTGTAGATAAGTCACATATATCATGATGAACCCACATATTTAAATCGGTAATAACATAGTTTTTATGCACCAATTTTCAAAATGTAATTCCTGCCAATTTAGTAAGTCATAATTAATTATTTTCACGTATTTATCAGGGAAATTAAAAATCAAACAGCCCCTAAGGGCCTGTTTGGCTAGCCGGATTGAATGGGATTAGGAAGGATGGGATGAATTTTAAGGTACTGATGGTGGTGTCAGTGGATTGGTTTAAGATATATGGGATTGTTATATCCTGGGACAAGTTCACTGGGTCTGTTTGGCACGTTTGGCATATCCCGGGATTTTACCTTCCAATCCCTCTGTCCAAACACACCCCAGGCCAGATTGAACGGGATTAGGAGGGATGGGATCAATTTTAAGGTAATGATGGTGATGTCAGTGGATTGGTTTAAGATCCATGGGATTGCTATATCCCGGGACAAGTTCACCGGGTATGTTTGGCACATTTGGCATATCACGGGATTTTACCTTCCAATCCCTTCCAATCCGTCTGTCCAAACACGCCCCATGCAAAATTGAACAGGATTAGGAGGGATGGGATCAATTTGAAGGTAATTGTAACGTCCCAAAAATCGGCACCCGAGTACATAGACTTCGATTCCAAGTTTGCAGGTGTTAACCAAATAAAAATGCACGTGTGTCCTTATTCAGATTCAAATTCATTTCACACACAGATAATCAAAGTAGCGCAATTCGAAATAGCGGATCCAAGCGAGGTAGAGACAACAATAGATTCAGAAATATGTGGCTAAGAGTTAAAGATACAATTTCAATTGTGATAATCGCCCAAAATGGATTATACAAGCCACAATATACACACCTAAGATTATTAAAGTGTAAAGCTTTCAGTTTACTCTCAATTCTCCAAAACGTGACGGTGTTGGCACAACCCGATATAAGCCTACCTGTTTGAGGTTTCACTAGTACCTGCATCAATGATATGTCTAGTTGGTGTTTTAAAACACCGTCCCAGGTGGGAGTGAGTAGCTAACTAAATGGTTCCATTAGTTTTAAGTTACACATGCTATCGACATAATTAGCACAGGTAATGATAAAACAAGAAATCAAACATTCCCTAAATACTCTTGTTAAATGTGCATATGAAATATGACATGATGCATGCCCTTTCCAAACAACACTCCCTCACACGCGACTCTGACCACCTGTTTCGTAAATGACAACACTTCCTCATCATGTGACAATCACGCCTGTTCGCCACATTCTAAGTTAATGCAATGCGGTGAATGATCATGTTAGCCGAGTAATTATTAAGTTCAATCCATCCAGCATATTGGCGAAGTTAGGATACCGACGTTATATCACGAGTCCTTATCCGGATCACGTGACTCGTTGCCGCACATAGTGGCTCCTTACCAGTGTCCTTTGATCCAAATTTAGGTACCACTCATTTATACCACAAATCAATAATTTCAAAGATACGATATGGTACCTAAACGTATGAGGATCAACCCGGTATGAGTCGTCACGTAAACCGAGTAAAATCACTCAGTTATGAGGTACGGGCTTGTCACATAAAAAAAAGTACATAAAGGAAAAGGGCTCGTTACCCAATTCCATTTACGCCCGGGTTGTTCGAACGGTACTTTAGCACGTAACCATCGGTCGAGTAATTTGATGGAGGGATATATCACCTCCATTAGTGCTCACTGGTCACTATGGGGAGGCTCATTACCTTAGCATAGATCGACAGCTTGGACACGGTGTCGCATACCACCATGCCTGGCTCATGAGTCTTAGTTGTTCACTGGTCACTACGGGGAGGCTCGTCACCCCAGCGTAGGCCAATAGCTCGGATACGGTGTCCCATACCACCATGCCCGGCTCATGAATCTTAGTGGGATCGTATCGCACTAACGGTTATGAATGTACACATCCATTGGGAACGAGGTATCCTAGATTCCATTTAGTCGTGATATACATTGTGAACATATATGATCAATTGGCTAGTGGACTAATTTGATTGACCTGGGAGAACCATGACACAACCGGCATTGGGTGCAAGCAGCCCGTGTAGTCCAGCTACTATCGGTCGTCCGTGTTCAACCCGGGTCAATCGAACAAGTCTAGAGTGGCCACCTTAACTTGGGCCACTCCTTTTAGTTTAGGCAATTAGCCAACTGACATAACATCGTAACAATACTAAGTATCGCTATGGAATAACACTATATCACATAATTATAGCATAAGATTCCCTACACAATCACTTAGGCATTTCATCGAACATGTGAGCATCCATAGTTTACTACGTTCACTAAAGCATTAAATCAAGCATACGAACACACATAAAGTAATACAACCACTTAAGCATTAAATCAAGCATGTGAACATCGACAAAGCAAGATATTCCACCACTCGGACATTTCATCAAACACGTGAGCATCTATATCCAAGCAATAACATATATTATAGTAAAAATTAAAATGTTACTAGCATGCATAAATTCATCTACAAGCATCTAATCATTAACTGAGACCCTCAAGGGTCAATAAATGGAAACTTAGAGATAATGGTCCGCACCTTAAGAAGGAATATCCGATTTTGAGTTCCTAGGGTTAAGGATTTGGGAAAAATCACAAATTCCTATATAAACATCAGGAACTACATGAGGTTAATTTATTTAATTCATTTTAGAAAAAGCTAGGTTAGGAAGTAGGATTTGTTTCTTACCTTTTAATCGCGAATGGGGTGGATTCGGCGGAGGAAAATGATCGATGCTAGGGCTTTGATTGAAGGAAACTGATGAAAGAGAAGCACTAAAGCCTCCCCCACTCCTACTCTCTCTTCTTCTTTCTCTTCCTCGTTCTCTCCTTTGAAAAATATAAATTCGTAGGAGGAGAGGGGGTGCCCAAAAGAAGCCTTTATATAGTGTCAGATTTGGTGTAAATGGCCTCAAGGGCTAGGTTTTTACTATACTAGCCTTATGGGAGGGTCTTTCTAACTTCTAGGGCTCATTATGGGGTGTACATGTCGATATACACCGTAGGATAGTTAGCTCTAATAATGATCTACGTGTGGATATGATCGGCCCGCCATTTGGATGCGCTGATCGACGGATATGATTAAAAGTCTGTTCAATAGTCACTGATGGTCAATCGGGGCCATGGCTATACGGATATGTGTGGGAAAATATCCTTACTCTACGTGTGAAGTTCGGTCATAAACCGATGGTCCGAAATTCTCAACTTCGCGTAAGAGTGGACGACCCAATTCATTTAAGTTTTAGCTTATTCCTTTAGGGTATTTGCACTTCTCATGCACTCGTCCCTCGGCTCAAGTTGAACGGTTCTGGACACTACCCAGGTCCGACTCCCGCGATGGACGTCGAGCCCAGTAAGACGGACATTATTCTATAGTTTCGGAACTAGTGGCCCACTAATGAGCGGTTTAAAGCTTGTTTGAAAAATCGGAGTATTTCTGGAATGAATTAGGTAACAAGATTTCTTGTGCATAATTATTAGGGTTTGGATTAGCTAAGTTCATAGTGTGGCCTATTCGCAATTAGTGAAAATGGTGATTTAGTTATAATCACCTTAAACCGTTGGTTCGTAGGCTAAACGGATAATTGGGTAACTTTGGTTTGTTAATTACGATTTGACCCCTAGTTATCTCGTCTTTGGGTAGATCTTTAATCTAGCTGTGGTAGTCTTGATTAGTTAGTGATAGTTCAGCTAAATGTGGGCCCCATGTGAATAGATCATGTGGTTAAACTCGGTGTTTAAGTGATCGGTTGGATTCGTTGGCTTTCTACGGTTGATTAATCGGATTTAAGCGGTTCTTTATTGGTCCTACTCGTGTATAGGATAACATCGAGTGTTAATGGTCAGTAAGTGACAATATAAGTTAATTATAATGAAAATTTTAAAGGGATTTTAAAAATTCGAAATAACCAAAATCCAGGACGTTACAGTAATGATGATGATGTCAGTGGATTGGTTTAAGATCCATGGGATTGCTATATCCCGGGACAAGTTCACTGGGTCTGTTTGGCATGTTTGGCATATCCCGGGATTTTACTATCCCATCCCTCCTAATCCTATTCAATCCATCCGGCCAAATAGGCCCTTTAGGATTTAAGAGATCCAATTTCAAAATAAAAAATTATTCATGTCCATTTCAATGCAGCCGGTCCAATTTTAAAATAAAAAATTATTCACGTCCATTTCAATGGAGCCGGTGATTGAAAAAGATCCACGTTCTGGTTAATTTCCAAGTGCCGCCTGATCCACAAGATTCCATGTCTCTTATGTCTTTGAAAAAAAAAATAGCCGCTCACTTGCCATTAAATACTTCTTTTGAGACGAACTTCCAAGTTGCAGCGTGATTCACGACATTCCGTCAATCTCAAGTCTTTGATAAAAAATAGCCGCCTTGCCATTGAATACTTCTTCTGAGACGCGGATTGCACGGTGAACCCAAGGCCACGCAATTCCATGGTATAAAGACCTGTGCGGTTCACTTTGATCTTTGTATTTTATCCATGCCGTCCATCCGTTTCGCCAGCTCATTTTACTACATGAAACCATCATAAGCATATCCAATGATTAAGTGGACCACACCACACCCAAAATTCAGGTTAAATTGCCTATGGTTGAATCGTTCTCGGGTACACAAAAATTTTGGAACAAGATTATATCAGTAAAATGAGCTGGATCCAATGTTCAACTAGGCCAAAAATGTGAGAATTGAACGTCCACAGTTGAAATATTCGTGGGCCATTGAAGTTTTGAATAGGTTAGTATATTTGTTTTCAGCTCATCCCATTATGAACGGTATGGATGACATGTAACTGAGAGGCATGGCATGGGTTCAGAAGCTAAAATCAGACGACTCTAAGAATCCAATCGGTACCTTATAAAATGGACGGATCCAATACTTAACTGGCCCGAAAATGTGATGATTGAACGTCCACAGTTGAAATATTTTTAGGCCACATGTTTTGGATCATGCTAATATTTGTGTTTTCATTTCATCCCAGTACGACTTACGTTATGAACGGCATAAATGTCACGTAAACATCACTGTCGATCCCATGAAAGTTTCAACGGTACTTACTTCAAATTCCTCCCTTCTTCCCATCCATACATACCCAAAAGGGAAAAAAAAAATGCCTTATCCTCTGGTCTCAACCATAGCAGAGAAATTGAACAACCTCCTTCAAGATGAGGTAGCTTTGTTGGTGGGTATCACCGACGAGATCAAAAAGCTTTCCCGTACGTTCACCTTGATCCAAGCTGTGCTTAAAGATGCTGAAACTCGGCAATCGAATGACGAAGCTGTGAAGATCTGGTTGCAGAATGTCAAAGATGTGGCCTATGATGTAGATGACATACTAGATGAATGGATGATAGAAGCTCTCAAATCACAAGCACCCGATGAAGGTATTGGGTCCTCTTTCAGCAAGAAGAAGGTAAGAAGCTTCCTCCCTCCTGTTACTAGCTTCAATCATCTCAAGTTACGCCACAAAATTGGGAGTAGGATAAAGGAAGTGAGGGGTAGATTACATGATATTGCTGAAGAGAAGAACCAATTGGGTCTTAGAGTAGTTAGTGGGGAGGGTGAGAGAGCGGATAATGAATTGAGGAGGGGTGAGATCAGAGAGCGAGAGACAAGCTCCCTAGTCAACCCACCGTCAGTGATAGGTAGAGAAGGTGCAAAGAATGAAGTCCTAGACTTGCTGCTGCAGGAGGTAACTGAGGTTACCTTGGTTATTTCTATCGTTGGAATGGGGGGATTGGGCAAGACTACCCTTGCTCAGCTCATCTACAATGATGAATATGTCAAGGGGCATTTTGACATGCGAATGTGGGTTTGTGTTTCAGAAGATTATGATGTGAAACGAATTACGAAATCAATAATAGAATCTGCAACTGGAACTGGTTGCGAGTCATTAGACTTGGACCCGTTGCAGGATCGCCTATGTTGTGTGTTGCAGGGAAAGAAATTCTTGCTGGTGCTTGACGACGTTTGGAGCAAAGACAGCCAGAAGTGGGAGAAGCTGAGACTTCCCTTCCAAGCTGGTGCAGCTGGCAGTCGAATCATTGTAACCACTCGTATGGAAGATGTTGCAGGCATCATGGGAAGCACTGATCACATGCACAAACTGGCAGTCTTATCCGAAGAGGATTGCTGGTTATTGTTCAGAAGTAAAGCGCTGGAGCATCGGAGTGAAGAAGAGTGTTCTGAGCTGGAAGAGATTGGAAGGAAAATCGTAAAGAAATGTGGAGGGGTGCCTCTCGCTGCAAAGACAATAGGGAGTGTCATGCACTCGAGGAGGACTAGAAGCCAGTGGGAGCTTGTCTTGCGAAGCGAGATGTGGAACTCAGGTGATGTCTTTGAAGGCATTTTACCAGCTTTGTTACTAAGCTACTATGATTTGCCTCCTGCTCTGAAGCAGTGCTTTGCATAGTTCTCCATCTTTCCAAAAGATGGGGAGATAAGGAAGGATACGATAGTCAAGTTATGGGTGGCACAAGGTTTCATCTGCTCCATTAATGTAAGTGGAGACATGGAGGAAATTGGCGAACTGTATTTTGATGATTTGCTAAGGCGCTCACTGCTCCAAGATGCAGAAATCAATAGTGATGGCAGCATAGAATATTGCAAGATGCATGATTTAGCTCATGATCTAGCGCAATATGTTGCAGGAAGTGACTATTCAATGGTGGAGATTAGAAAGCAAGCCTCGTTAAACATAAATGATGTCCGGCATTGTTTTTTAGTAGGCAATAATGAAGCTGATAAATTGGCTTCCATTTTTGTCACCCTGCATAAGGCCCACAACCTGCGGACGTTGCTACTACAAGACTCAAGAATCTCCAAGGTGCCAGACAAGTTATTTCATCATTTGAGACGCTTAAGAGCATTGGACTTGAGTCGCACTGACATCAAGAAATTGCCTCAGACAGTAGGACAGTTGAAACACTTGAGATATCTTGATTTATCTTCCACATGCATAGAGGAGTTGCCAGAGGAATTGTGTAATTGCATCAATTTACAGACCTTGAGACTCAATGGCTGTTGGAAGCTAAGAAAACTGCCTAGAGGGATGAGAAAAATGATTAGCCTGAGACATCTTGAATTTAAAGGTTTAGATTATCCGAGGTACTTTCCAGAGGGTATAGGGAGACTAACTGAGCTTCGGACATTAACAAAATTCATTGTGGGGGTTGACAACCAAGGTTGGAAATGCGAAGAACTGAAACACCTCAATTATCTTCAAGGAAGTCTTCCAATTACCGGCTTGCAAAATATCAAGAGTAGGGACGAAGCTAGCAAGGCAGAACTGCATAAGAAGCAGCACCTTCATTCTCTTTTCTTTTTGTACTCCTACACATATGATAAACCATTAGATGATAAGGTGAAGAGGATGGAGGATGTGCTCGAAAGCCTCCAGCCTCACACAAACTTGAAAGAGTTAGAAATACGGAATTACAAAGGTTCCAAGCTTCCCAAGTGGATGGGGGATCCGATTTTCTCCAATCTAGTCAAGATTGAACTCCGGGATTGTCTCAAGTGTAAACAACTTCCAGGTCTTGGGAAACTACCGTCCCTTAAATTCCTTTCAATTGAGGGAATGGTAGAGGTGAAAAAAGTGGGTGGTGAGTTTAGTGGGGATGATCAAAGTGATGGAAGTGGTGGTGGTGGTGTCTCATTCCCCAAGCTGGAGACCCTCTGTTTCCAGGAAATGCCAAATTGGGAGGAGTGGGAATTGAGAGGTGGAGATGGAGAGGTTATGCCATCTCTCCTTGAATTAAGGATATATGACTGCCGAAAGCTGAAGGCGTTGCACTGCAACCTTCTACCTCTCCTCTGGATGTTGATTTTAAGAAGTAATAAGATGTTATCAGGAGGGCCCTTACCTGTGCTCCCCAACCTTAACAATTTGAGGATTGATGGAATTCATGAGCTGACGTCACTACCTGGTGATTGGTTGGGACAACTAAGAGCCCTCCATACCCTGGAGATCTCCAGTTGTCCACAGTTGAAGTCTCTACCAGAGGAGTTGGGACAACTAAGAGCCCTCCAAACTCTGCAGATCTCTGATTGTCCACAGTTGGAGTCTCTACCAAAGGAGTTGGGACAACTCAAAGCCCTCCAAACTCTGCATATCTTCTATTGTTCAAAGTTGGAGTCTCTGCCAAAGGAGTTGGGACAACTCAAAGCCCTCCAAACTCTGCCCATCTTGAATTGTCTACAGTTGAAGTCTCTACCAGAGGAGTTGGGACAACTCAAAGCCCTCCAAACTCTACGGATCTCCAATTGTCCACAGTTGAAGTATCTACCAGAGGAGTTGGGACAACTCAGAGCCCTCCAAAATCTGGAGATGTCCAATTGTCCACAGTTGAAGTCTCTACCAGAGGAATTGGGACAACTCAAAGCCCTCCAAACTCTCGAGATCTGGAATTGTCCACTGTTGAAGTCTCTACCAGAGGAGTTGCAACTCCTCACAATGCTTCAACGAGTGTATATCAACAACTGTCCACTCTTAAAAGAGCATTGGCGTGATGGAGGAGAAGATCGTCACAAGATTGCCCACATCCCGAATATCACCATTTATCCATCTCAATGATCCACTCCAATATGACGAGAGTTGGAGAGGAAATCAACAACAGCTTTTCATTTGGTTTTGTTTCAAGTAATTGTGTGCTTTTTATTTGTATTTTCTTTTTTTATTTTCAATGGATTTACTTTTAATACATGTCAATCTATAATCTATCGAGGAGGACTAGTTTGCTGGGTTGCTGTCTTGTTTTTCTAATAAACACAAGTTGTTTGTTTTGGAGGTCAGGTTCTTTGCCCCCCTCCATCTCATGTAATTTTTCCTTTTTAATAAAGCTTCTATTGGTACTCTCCAACTTCACACACACACACAACAAAAACAAAGACGTCAACAAAAATCATGCGACGGCGAGAGACGAATCGATGGTAGAATCGTCTCCATCAGTTGGGCGAAACGGAAGAAACAGAGCTCAGACGCGGCTCACTTCATATCCAGAGCAGCTGATCCTTTGTCTGCGCAACCTCAGCAACACCCGCAGAGCCCTGTGGGTAATTTCGGCAGGTCCCATGCATCAGCATTACAAACTCCAAGGCCTCGCAGAAGATTTGAAGACGGCACCCTCTATGAGACCTCCACGGTGGCAGATCAGGGCGCGGTGAGGCATAAACTCCACGACCTCCAACTGGGATTGGTGGCCAAGCTAACCACCCATTCCACCTCCATTCTAAAAATTATTGCTGTGATTAGGGAATCCAAATATGCAGGTGCATCTATTAAAGTCTCAAGGCTGGCTAATAGAAGCTTCCTTCTTCTCTTCAAGACCAAGGAGGACTTCACAAACTTCCAGGAAGACAGAGACCTTCATGCCAAAATGGGGCTAGAGCCGATTTCTCCATGGTCCATCCACAAGGTTGTAGGGGACGAGGGTTCATGGATCAGACTCTTTGGGATCCTAGCCCATTCTTGGCTGGAATCGGTCATACTTGACCTGGGTGCTTATTTTGGGCGAGTTCTCCAGGTGGACGCCAATGCTTCTCTCGGTTTATTCCAAGTCTTTGCTCGCGTCAAGGTGAGTTTGCACCCAGGGGTTGATCTGATGAAGATCCTCTCCTTGCGTGTGTTGGATAGAGAATTCCCAATCTCTGCAGTTTTGGAAACTGATCGATTGTTAGGGGGCCAGCCAAATCGTCCGGTTGACAACCCATCCCATGTCAGCACTAAGGAGTGGGTGGAAGCGGCGTTCCATGGCCCTCTCGGTCAGCACGAGGATCTACATCGGAATGGTCAGAGTGCGGAGCTGGAGGTGCTCCTGCGCCGAACAACCTCTTAGTTCAGATTGTCCCCGATAGGGAGGAGCCTGGGGAAACCCACTTATGCCTTTCAGGTGTTCGTGGAAATGTCCCAATCTCTGTTTCTCCTATTAGACTGAGCAGCGCTGCCGATAATACTCTCCTAAAGAAGGTTGTTTCCAATGGGAGGGGCTCCACAGGCCATTCAGGGTCTCAAGTGCAGAGGGATTCCCCCTACCATCCCCAGTTCTCTTTGGGTAAGCAGTTGGTCCCTCCTCTAATGGAGGGAATGGTCGGTAATGCTCCTCGAGTCCTGATGCCATTGCAAGTGTCAGGACCCCTCCTGTGATATGTTAGAAGGAAATCCAGTAATTGTAGATCCAAATCCGTGGGTAATTCTCCTCGTATTTTAGACCACGAGGCCCCTGAAAGGCAGGGTTATGCCAGTGACAGTTCGCTGGAAAATGAGGTGCCGGTTCCCTCTCTGTCTATTTCACAGATGGATAGGGGGGTTGTCTCGGGGAACTTCTCTCCCCAAATGGGTGTCGTGCAGCAGTCTCCTGTTTTAGGAGGTCGAGAAGCTGCGATCTCCATCGACCTATCTCCGTTCTTTGAGGTGGAGGGTAAGGTAGATGACCAGACAGTGTATCCTGTAGCAACGTTGTCCCCTGTGCCGGCGGACACAGAGCGAAAGAAGCTGTTGCGAAGGGCTAGGGTGCTATATACTCGAGGTGATTGGGAATCGAGACTCCGAAGACTAAAGAGAAGGGCGGTTAATTCAGGCTGTGTGACTGATGGATAAAGTTCTCGTTTGGAATGTCCGGGGGATTGGTAATAGGCGCTCTATCTTGTCCGATAAAAGGCTTATTTCCCAGTATGATCTGTCTATTCTAGGGTTGCTTGAACCGATGATTCCTGATAATAGGAGAATAGGGATTGGACTGTCCTTGGGTTTCCATCAATCTTTCTCCAACTCAGACCTTGGGGGAAAGATCTGGGTTTTTAGTTAGAAATCAGATTTCTCCTTCGCTTTCAACCAAGTCTGACCAATCTCTGTCTATAGTTTTCGCTTTGCAGGCCGTTGCGACGCCTATCTCGATTACTTTTGTTTATGCTAGTTGCGACAGGGGGCAACGCAGGTCCCTGTGGGGGGAACTGGTAGCCGCCTCCTCAGTTATTTCCACCCCTTGGGCTGTATGTGGCGAATTTAATGCAACTCTGACGGCTGATGAAAGGAGAAGCCGTAGGCAAGCGGACAGTGCTAGCTCGAGGGATTTTGCTGAAGCTGTCGACTTGGCGGGGCTCCAAGATGCGGGTTTCTCTGGAAATCGTTTCACTTGGAGTAATAATCAGGGCAGTGCGGCGCGGGTGTGGGCTAGGTTGGACAGGGCCCTCATGAATGCTGCGCGGGTTACTTCGTTTCCAGCCTTCCAGGTATCTCATCTTCCTCGTGTCAATTCGGACCATGCCCCATTATTGTTGAGTTTTCCCCAGGTGTCGGCCCCTTTTGTGAAGCCGTTCAGATTCCAAAGCATGTGGATTCACCACGACTCCTTCTATCAGTTAGTCAAGGAAGCCTGGCACTTGGAAGAATTGGTCCACCCGGTTTTCAATATTCTGCTCAAGTTGAAGAAAGTCAAGCAGGCCTTAAGGGTGTGGAACAAAGACATGTTTGGCAACATATTTGAGCAACTTGCCCGAGCTGAGAGGGAGCTGGAGTGCTGCGAGAGGCAGTTTGCAGATGCTGATCCAATTTCTGGCCCTTCCAGCGATCAACTAGCTTCGGTCACTCAAGCTGCAGCAACTCTGACTCGTCTTCAATAGTTGGAAGAGAATTTCTGGAAGCAAAAGGCGCGTATCAGTTGGTTGGAAGCGGGAGACAAGAATAGTCGGTTCTTTCATGCTACTGCAATCGAAAGGCAGAGGAGAGCTGTTATCAGCCAGGTTCAATTGGAATCAGGCCAAGTTGTGAACCAGTTGGCTGATATTAAGGGGGCGGCTGTGGATCATTTTCAGAAACTGTTCACGTCTGCTCCTTCTCAAATTAATTTCGAATTGTTGGAGGTCATTCCTCACATGGTCTCAACAGATCAAAATTCCATGCTCATGGCCCCTCCCACTGTTGCTGAGGTCCAGCAGGCGGTGCGGTCCATCCCGTCTGAGGGCGCTGCTGGCCCTGACGGGTTCTCTGCCTCCTTCTTCTCTGCTTGCTGGGGAATTGTGGGTCACAACCTGCTGAAGATGGTTTCGTTTCTCTTCTAGGATTGTCCCCTACCGAGAGCTGTTGCTACGTCTTTGGTCTGCCTTGTCCTGAAGTCAGCAGCTCCTAAATCCTTTGTAGATTATAAACCCATAGGCCTCTGTAACTGCCTATACAAGATCTTCTCAAAAATAGTGGCAACTAGGTTGAATTCAGTGCTTCCTTTCCTCATCTCAGCGGAACAAGGTGCGTTCATTAAGGGTAGATCTATGGCGGAGAATATTGCCCTCTCCGAGGAGCTGTTTCGGGACTTGAACAGAAAAGTCCGGGGAGGCAACATTATACTCAAGTTAGATATGGAAAAGGCTTATGATAGGCTTGAGTGGGGATTCCTCAAACTTGTCCTAAATAGATTCGGCTTCTCCAATCAGTGGATTGAGCTTGTTGAGAAATGTTGGGTGAACAATTGGTTTTCGGTCCTTGTAAATGGTGAGATTTCGAGATTCTTCAAATCCTCAAGAGGTCTGCGACAGGGGGACCCAATCTCTCCTAGCTTATTCATCCTGGCGACGGAAGTGCTGAGTAGACGTCTCAAATTGCTGACGGAACGAGGTCGATGTTAGCTGTATAAAGTTAGAACCGGATGCCCAATCATTTCCCACTTGCTTTACGCAGACGACACCCTTTTGTTCATGAACGGGAGTCTTGCGTCGCTGAGGGCTTTGAAGGAGTTCCTTTCGACTTATCAAGCAGCTTCGGGGTAGAAGATTAACTTGAGGAAAAGCTCATTTTTTCACTCTTCCAAGCTCTCTGAGTTGAGGGTGAGGGCGATTGAGTTGGTCCTTGGGATTGCCAGGGCGCCGGCAGGTTTCTCGTACTTGGGGGTCCCGATGGCGACGGGTAGGCTAAAAGCATCTGATTTTCAACCTCTGATTGACAAAGTGGAAGCTCGGATTTGGGGATGGAAGGCGAGATGTCTCTCTCAAGCAGGTAGATCAGTATTGCTGCGTCACGTGCTTAATAGCATTCCCATTCACTCGTTGGCTGTGGCCCACATCCCGACATAGGTCCTATCCAAGTTGGAAAAGAAGTTTGCGGATTTTTTCTGGGGTTGGATTGAGGGTAAGACTAAATGCCACTGGAAAAGTTGGAAGACGATAGCGATTCCCAAGGAGGAAGGGGGTTTGGATATTAGGAGAGTTAAAGATACGATGAAAGCTTTTAGGCTAAAAATGGCTTGGGCTATCAGATATGCGCTGATCAAAAACCTTTGGAGTTCTTTTATGTCAGCTAAATATGCCCAGGACCTAGCTACGGTGACGAGTTCTAGCCCTGCTTCGTATGCCTCCCCTCTATGGAAGAGGGTTCACGAGTTGCTTCCCTTGGTTGAAGATTATGTGCAATGGAGCCTGGGTGTCGGTGAATGCCGATTCTAGCAAGACAATTGGTCAGGTCTTGGCCAACTTCGCAGCTTTGTAATAGGCCCTCTTCCTTCCACCTTGCTCCAGCTAAAAGTTACGTACGTGTTAGGCGAGGCTGGTCCTCTTCCGCCCTCGGCGGCCTTTCTTTATCTCCCTCAATGGATGATAGACCACATCTTCTAGCATGGTTTTTGCCTAATGCAGGGGTCAAACACTCCGTTCTGGCCTTTTTTTTTGCCTCGGGTGAGTTCTCCATCGTGTCTGCATGGGAGAAGTGCAGATCGCCCCTTCCTCGTAGGAGCTGGGCTAGAGGAATTTGGCATGGTAAGCTTCCCCCGCTGATCTCCTTGTTTACATGGAGAGTGTTAATGAAGGTGGTGCCAGTTGACGATGCAGTGCAGGCTCGGGGCATCTCTCTGGCGTCAAAGTGCGTTTGCTGCAAGGGAGATATCGCGCAGAGCCATTCCTCCGAATCAATTTCTCACCTTTTTCTTAACAGCCACATTACTAGAGCTGTTTGGAGTTTCTTTGGCAACATTTTTGATATTCATGTTCTCCCCACTTCGTCAGTTGCCTCTAGGCTGGCCCAATGGTGGGGGGCAGCGACGTCAGCGCGTCTCACTCATTTCTGAAGAAGGTGGCTGCCTGCGTCATAATGTGGAGCATTTGGAAATGCAGGAATGAAGCTATTTTTGACAATAAGGCTTTGTCGGGGGCAACAGTTATTGCTAGTTGCAAGTGATGGCTGTCGGTTTTACAAGATGGGCTGACTATAACAAGGATGGAGGTCAGCCGTGCCTCCTATTTCAATGGGTCCGCCATTCCAGCCTGGAGCAGGGGGCTGTCTAATGGAGATCAGGATGACGGTCATGGGATTCCCCCTTAAAACTTCCCAATGGTGGTTAGATGGGTTAAACCCCCAGCTGGTTGGGTTAAGCTTAATGTTGATGGGTCGGCAATGGGTAACCTGGGCAACTTAGGTGGAGGCGGGATTTGTAGGGACGACAGAGGAGAGTTTTTGTTTGCTTTTGCGTCAGCCTACGGGATTGGATCGAAAGTCAGTGCGGAGTTGAAGGCCATCCATGACGGGATGGAGAAATGTCTACAGTATGGCTTGTTGAGGGTGGAAGTAGAGTCAGATTCTCAACTCGTGATTAACTTCCTCAAAGGGTCCCTTACCCCTGGTTGGAAATGGGGGTACTGGCTTGCTAGAACTATTCACCTCAGACGTAGGGGGCAGTTCCTTTTCCGGCACATCTTCCGGGAAGGTAATGAGGTGGCAGACGCCTTGGCTAGGTTGGGTAGTAGGGAGCAATCGTCCACGGATATGAATAGCCTGGCAGACCTTCCGGACCGAGTCAGGGGGCTTCTGTTTCTTGACAAGGTGGGCCTGGGTTCGATTAGGAATAGAGATAGGGGGGCTAGGAGTTGATGGTTCCCATGGTTATTTGTTGGTCTTCCTTTTCTTCTGGGTTTTGCACAGTCTGTTTGGCTCATGGTAGGCTGCCCCTAGGGTCTTTTATTCCTAGTGGTGGCCCGAATGTAATTGGCATTTTTTGCATATATGAATAGAATTTTCGTTTAAAAAAAAAAAAGATTATGTGACCAAGATTATATAGTTGCCTATTCTCAAAGGTCAGTTAAATAAGAGCATGAGATGGGCCACATATATATTAGATGGTCATTTTCTCTTAACCGTTCATTTATTCTAATGTGTCAAAGCTGGTTCAAAAAATGTTTCCAAATTTGAATGCACTAAGCATTCACCATCATGTTAAACACTTAAATTTATTAACAGAGTCCTGGCCCATTTGATGATCTGGCCTGGATCATTAAGTACAAATGAGCCTGGCTCAGTGGCAGGCTCTCGGGCCTTTATTAAGACATTAACAATCCTAATGAGGTAGACCGGTGTTGATGAAGAGTGCTCCAACAAAAATCTTTTGGACTCCAAGATCATAGCTGTTCATTTTCTTGCCTTTCCATGGTTGATTGTCTTTCCTTTTTTTGATTTCCAAACATCCTTTGTTCAGTATGCATAGATGGATATGTACGGTGTGCATATACAAATGGATCAACCTAATATTTATTTATTCACTTCACAAAGATCTATGTGACCTTATTAATAGGTTGGATTGAAAATAAACATCATGGTGGGTCCTACGAAGTTTTCGACGGTGAGAGTTCAGTCCCACTGCTTCATGCGGTGTGGTCCACTTGAGCCCTTGATCTGCCTCTTTTTTGTACTCACGCCCTAAAATGATCTCTCAAAATAAATAGAAGGCATGGATAAAACATATATATTACAGTGGACTCGTTCATGTCTTAAAACCATTTCATTGTAGCAAACGAAATGTTTTAAGAGTTCAAATTGGCTGGGCTAGATGTGTAACAACTAACAACCCATAGATTGGATGTGGGCTGCCCGATACCTAAACGGGCCACGATGGGTTGCATCTCGATGGGAGTCCAACAGGCCTAAGTGGTTTTCTCAGCGAGAACTGATGATCTAAAGTGCCACTTGTGTGTGACATCCATGCCATCAAAACAGTCAGGCTCCACCCTGATGATCGACTGGAACAAAAATCAGGTTGATTCGTTCATCAGATAGCCCACGTCACTGTAATCAAAGGATAACTGACAGTCTGATTCAACATATAGACGCGGCCCACCTAGTGAATGGATCAACCTAATGTTCGAGAACTGTAATCTTCATGGTGGGGCCCACCGTTGCAGATGTCATGTACGAGTGTGATGTTTTGAGGAAAGATTGCATGGTCGGGCTGAGCAAAATAAAAATTTTGAATAGGCCCGACCCATACATCTAACCAGATGAGTCGGTCGGAGTCGCTGAGTCTTAAATCCATGATCAGGCCTGTAAACTCATCAGCTGGCCACGTGTGTATTTTCAAGTATCTGGTACGGAGATCATATGAGTTGTCCGCATCAGGTGCGGCCCGTTGTGTAGATAGTCTGGCCAAAAATATCAGTGATGGGTTTTTTTTGACCCGTCATTGACTGGTCATGAGCCCTGCTCGACCGGTCGAGGACTGGTCTCGACCAGTCGTTGGAGTCGAGTCGTGACTCAACTCAAAGTCTAGCGACTTTGGGCTATTTTTCTCTGGGGTACTCGACCGGTCGTGGGAGGTGCTTGACCGGTCGTGGGTGGCACTCGACCGGTCATAGGTTCATCACGACCAGTCGTAGTTATGCAGATTCGTTCTGCGATTTTGTGCGGATTTCGTGTCGCAAGTCCTTTCGCAACTGGGATGCGGAAAGAAGTTTCCTAAAACTATAAATAGGATGTACCTAGGGCTTTCTAGGTATGACTAGAGAGTTTCCTAAAGCTTTACAAGGGATTTGTTAAAGGGTTTAGGGCTATCAAAAGGTGTGAGGGAAAGAGAAAGAGAGGGAGGAAGCTTGTGGAAGGGAGGTTCTGCTCGTAGAGGTGATCTACTGCGCACTTGATATCTTAGTGCTTCTACGTCTTCATAATCGGTTAGATCTCGCCGTTGTCTTTTATTCTCTTACTGTTTATCCACTCCTACGTGAGTGAAGAAGTTTGTAACATCCTACTTCATAGTGGATTGTTGATCTGGACGAGGTCCCGTGGTTTTTACCTCTTTGAGGGTTTTCCATGTAAAACTCTCGTGTTGTGTGGTTTATACTTTGATTATTTTTCATTGCATTATTATTCCGTAATTTTGGTTTATTTCGGGAGGCTAGATCCTAAGGTTTTGTGCAAGGCCCCCAACAAAGTGGTATCAGAGCTAAGTTCATTGAACGGGTAGGATCAGTTTTGAATTATGGAAGGTGGCTCATCAAGGACGATCAGCCTCAATGGTTCTAATTGGACCATATGGAAGGCTAAGATGGAGGACTTGCTTTATTGCAAGGACCTATATTATCCAATTTTAGGCATATCAGCAAAATCCAAGGATATGTCTAAGGATGATTGGAAGAAGATGGACTGAAAGGCGGTGGGGTTTATTAGACAATGGTTGGATGATTATGTGTTCCACCATGTGTCTACGGAAATCTTAGCCGTTAGCCTATGGCTAAAATTAGAAGGGTTGTATGAGAGGAAGACTTGTGAATCTCAAGTTCAAAGATGGTGGTTCTGTGGCTGAGCATATGAATGAGGTCAGCAATATAATGAACCAACTCTCCACTATGAAGATGGTCCTGGATGATGAATTGCAGGCTTTGTTATTGCTTAGTTCATTGCCTGACAGTTGGGAGACATTGGTAGTGTCTTTAAGTAACTCCGCGCCAGACGGAAAGATATCCATAAAATAGGTAACCAGTTGTCTCTTCAATGAGGAGACAAGGAGGAACTCTTAGGGGTCTACTCAGCAAGAGGCCCTTGTGACACAAGAACGAGGAAGAGGAAAGAATAGAAAAGGCGGGAAGACCCGAGATAAATCAAGTGGCAAGTCGAGTAACAGGAAAAATGTTGATTGCTGGAATTGTGGGAAGAAGGGCCATTACAAGCATGAATGTCGTGATAAAAAAAATGACAAGAAAGGAAAAAGGAAGGAAGATTAATCAGATTCCACTGCAGTCGCTTCAGATGGCAACGTTGTAGTTATTCTTTCTGCAGATCATGATGTATGTCTCACGGCTACGAGTCAGGACACCGACTGGGTGATTGAATCAGGAGCTTCTTTTCATGCGACTCCATGCAGGGACTTCTTCACAAGCTACAAGTCAGGTGACTATGAGACTGTGAAGATGGAAAATTCTGGCGTATCGAAGATCGTGGGAGTCGGTGATATTTGTGTGAAGACCGATGTGGGCTGCATATTGGTTCTCAGTGATGTGAGGCATATCCCAAACCTTCGCCTCAACTTGATGTTGGTGGAAAGGTTGGATGATGATGGCTATGAAAGCCGGTTTGCTGGTGGGCGATGGAAGCTCATCAAGGGTTCGTTGATCGTGGCCAGAGGAAAGAAGTGTTGCACCCTTTATAAGGCAAGTGTCAGTATGTGCAAGGGTGGGTTGAACGCAGCGGAAGATTCAGCTATTGACATGTGGCACAGGCGTCTAGGCCATATGAGTGAAAAAGGGCTTCAGCTACTAGCGAGGAAGCAGCTCCTTCCAGACATGACAGGTATACCTCTCAAAACCTATCTTGATTGTTTATCAGGGAAACAACATAGAGTTTCATATATTAAAACCGCTTCTCATGTTAATAAAGTGCATGCATTAAATTTAGTTTATTTCGAAGTTTGTGGTCCCATGAGGACAAAAACCTTGGGTGGGGCATTGTATTTTGTTACTTTTATAGATGATGCATCTAGGAGGGTTTGGGTTTATGCTTTGAAATCCAAAGATGAGGTCTTTAGTGTGTTTAAATTGTTTCATGCTATGGTCGAGAGAGAGTCAGATAGATCATTGAAGTGCATCCGCACTGACAATGGTGGTGAATACATTAGCGACTTTCATGAGTATTGTAAGTCCCTAGGTATACGGCATGAACAGACGGTTCCCAAGACCCCCCAACATAATGGTGTAGCTGAGCGAATGAATCGCACCATTGTAGAGAGAATCAGATGCATGTTATCCCATGCGAATTGCCCAAGACGTTCTGGGGAGAAGCAATGCGTACGGCGGTGTATTTGATAAATAGGTCTCCATCAGCCTCGTTGAATGGAGAAGTACCTGAGAAGGTGTGGACTGGACATGATCCATCATACAGTTATCTCAGGGTGTTTGGATGCAGGGCATCCATTCACGTACCAAAGGACGAGAGGTCCAAGCTCAATATGAAGATCAGACAATGTGTGTTCTTAGGGTACGGTGATGAAAAGTTCGGTTACAGATTGTGGGATCCGACCGAGAGGAAGCTCGTCAGGAGCAGAGATGTGGTTTTCTTTGAAATCAGTGTATAGAAGACATTGGTAAGCTAGAGAAGAACCAACCTAGTTCAAGTGAGCTAAAGGGTATGGATCCTATTATTCCTCCCGTGGTGCCAGATGACGAGGGAGTACAGTAAGGTGCAGAGGACGAGGGAGTTCTTTTAAAAGATAGACTAAGGGAGCAGCCCCCACTTGATCCACCTGTTGAGCCACAGGTGAGGAGGTCATCTAGGGATAGACAGTCGTCCAAGAGGTACTCGCCACATGAGTACATTATGCTGACCGATGGGAGAGATCCAGAAGATTATTCTAAGACCCTAGCCGACGAGCATAAAGAGGAGTGGTTGAAAGCTATGCAAGAGGAGATGAAATCCTTGCATAAGAACTACACCTATGATATGGTGAAATTGCCTAAGGGTAAGAAAGCTCTGAGCAACAAGTGGGTGTTCAGAAAGAAGGTTGAGCAGAAGAATTCACAGATGAGGTTCAAGGCCAAACTTGTAGTGAAAGGGTTCGGTCAGAGGAAAGGTATAGACTTCGAGGAGATATTCTCACCAGTGGTGAAGATGACATCCATACGGATGTTGCTTGGGTTGGCGGCTAGCATGGATCTGGATATAGAGCAGTTAGATATTAAAACTATCTTCCTCCATTGTGACCTGGAAGAAGAGATCTACATGCATCAACCAGAGGAGTTCGAAGTTAAGGGCAAAGAACATATGGTGTGTAGGTCGAGGAAAAACTTGTATGGGCTGAAACAAGCTTCATGGCAATGGTACAAGAAGTTTGACTCGTTTATGTTGAAGCATGGATATGACAAAATGGAGTCGAACCACTGTGTGTTCACGCGCAAGTTCTCAGATGGTGATTTCTTAGTTCTGTTGTTATACATTGATGACATGCTCATCATGGGAAAAGACATCAAGAAGATCGACAGGATGAAACAAGAGTTGGGCAAGTCTTTTGCAATGAAAGACTTGGGCCCAGCTAGACAGATCCTAGGAATGAAGATAACCCGTGATAGAAGCAATAAGAAGCTTTGGCTGTCACAAGAGCGATATATTAAGAAAGTCCTAGAGCGGTTCAATATGAATGCAGCAAAGCCGGTTAGTACTCCACTGGATGGTCACTTCAGATTGAGCGATAGGCAGTGTCCTAAGATGAAGGCAGAGGTGGATGAGATGCAAAAGATACCCTACGCGTCAGCTGTAGGAAGTTTGATGTATGCTATGGTGTGTACACGCCCAGACATAGCATATGCAGCTGGTGTTGTCAGCCGGTATCTTGTCAATCCTAGTAAAGAACATTAGGCAGTGGTGAAATGGATATTGTGGTATCTAAGAGGCTCATCCAGGTTGAGCCTATGCTATGGTGACGGTAAACCTGTGTTAGAGGGCTACACAGATGCAGATATGGTAGGTGACATAGACTCCAGGAAGTCTACATCGGGGTTCATGTTCACGTTTATAGGGGGAGTGGTTTCTTGGCAGAGCAAGCTACAGAAGGTCGTAGCATTGTCGACGACAGAAGCTAAGTACATTGCAGTCACAGAGACATATAAAGAGATGCTTTGGATGAAGAGGTTCCTACAGGAACGTCAGCATTCCAAGTCGGTATCACTGGATCAGGGATACTTTGGAACAGAAGGTGTTACAGCTTGAGAAGGTCCACACGGACGATAATGGGTCAGACATGATGACCAAGGCTTTGCTCAAGGGCAAGTTTGAGGTTTGCAGAAACCAGACTGACTTAAAGAAGGTGAATCCGTCCTGTGTCAAAAAAGGGGAGATTTGATGGTTTTTTTTACCCGTCGTTGATCGGTCGTGAGCCTTGCTCGACCGGTCGAGGACTGGTCTCAACCAGTCGTTGGAGTCGAGCCGTGACTCGACTCAAAGTTCAGCGACTTTGGGCTATTTTTCTCCGGGGTGCTCGACCGGTCGTGGGAGGTGCTCGACCGGTCGTGGGTGGCACTCGACCGGTCGTAGGTTCGTCATGACCAGTCGTAGTTACGCAGATTCGTTCCACAATTTTGCATAGATTTTGTGTCGCAAGTCCTTTCGCAACTGGGATGTGGAAAAGAGTTTCCTAAAACTATAAATAGGAGGTACCTAGGGCTTTCTAGGTATGACAAGAGGGTTTCCTAAAGCTTTACAAGGGATTTGCTAAAGGGTTTAGGGCTATCAAAAGGTGTGAGGGAAAGAGAAAGAGAGAGAGGAAGCTTGTGGAAGGGAGCTTCTGCTCGTAGAGGTGATCTACTGTGCACTTGATATCTCAGCGCTTCTACATCCTCATAATCGGTTAGATCTCTCCGTTGTCTTTTATTCTTTTACTGTTTATCCACCCTTGCGTGAGTGAAGAAGTTTGTAACGTTATACTTCATAGTGGATTGTTGATCTGGACGAGGTCTCGTGGTTTTTACCTCTTTGAGGGTTTTCCACGTAAAATCTCTTGTGTTGTGTGGTTTATGCTTTGATTGTTTTTCATTGCATTATTATTATGTAATTCTGGTTTGTTTCGGGAGGCTCGATCCTAAGGTTTTGTGCAAGGCCCCCAACAATCAGAATATGCATGATGTGGCCCACATGCGGACACTGGATGCGAACTCTTTTCGATTTCATTTGACAGAGTGTAGCCCATTTGATGCGCTAGCGATCCTATTTTTGGGCCAGGTCATATACATGGTGGACCCATTTGATGGATGAATCGGATGGTTGATCGTAGAGGTCTGTGTGTGCTTACCAACACAGTACTCTTCCAGAGATCAACACGTGCCGACCTGGAACATGTGCAAGGCAATGGAGCTGAGATCAAGTGGGGCCCACCATATAGATGATATATGGGGGACTGGAAGTTCCTGGAGGGGCTCAATGTTATCTTTGTGAGAAATTCACCACGTTCGTGCGTTTCTCCAGCTCATGTTCGGGCATGAGCCCAAAAATGAGGAAGATCCAAAACTCAAGTGGGTCATACGACAGGAAAAGGTGAGGAGGGAAATGTCTACCGTTGAAACCTTCTTGGCATCCACCGTAATGTTTATATGCCATCCAAACTGTTCATAAGGTCATAAGGTCATTCCCACTGGTATGAAAACTGAAATCATAAAATTTTAGAATAATCCAAAACATTTCTAGTCTCACATATGTTTAAACGGTAGGTGTTCAATCCCCACTGTTTCCTGTCAAGTTTTCGATCTGCCTCAGTTTTGGGCTCACGTTCTAATATGAATTGGCAAAATGTATGGACGGGGTGGATTTTTCACAATCAGGTCAATTTGTATAAACATGGTCAATTTGTATTTTGTAGTTAAAACCATCAACGATAATTCAAAATGAAGGGGAATGATATTTGACTAGATTGCATTATTTGTATTGCAATTCAAGGCACGTCCAAACACACCCTAATATTACAAGTACCCGTTTTAGATTAGTAAAAAAGAAAAAAAGAAAAGTGGAGAGAAACACGTAGGGTCTCCAGTTCCACTATAACAAATCCAAAGCACATGGAAACCACATCTAACTTCATACAACGAAGCAAGAGAAAGAAGGCGAGAGATTCCTATGCAATGAAGAAGGGCAAAACGGTCAACATGAAAGCTTCATAGGAGAACATTGCTGAGCCTGAGTACGCCGTGTCTCTTTCCTTGAACTTCTCTGTCAGCCGTTGCACTCAAATAACCATAGCTTTTAGATCCATGTATGGGGGAATATTAATATCCCCACCTCCATGTGGAGGTTAGCAACATCCTAAGGTTCTTAAATGACACATGAGACAACCAATTGTCGATGGGCTATCCATTCATTTGCATAAGGACAACCGAAAGTTGCAAAAATCACGACAATTGGATGATCCTGAAACATTCATATAGAGAATGGAAAATGGAAAGTCAAGATTGATAAACAGAATAGGTCCAATAATATTTCTTGAAACATCTATTTAGTAGTTCTCACTTTGTATTAAATACAAACTTCACTTGAGAGAAGGCACTTGGCCGTATATAACTTAGAACGGGGACTTTCCTCTCGAGCGGTTCACTATGTTGTTGAATGCAAACTCCACTTGAGACAAGGCTAAATTCCACTGTTTCGATTTTTTTCCTAAAATACATCGAAGGAGGTTCCCTAACGTGCGATTCACAACTTCGGTTTGCCCTTCGGTCTATGGGTGGTAGGCATTGCTGAACTAAAGTCGTGTACCAAACCGGTTCCACAACGTTTGCCAGAAGTGGTTAATGAACTTCGTATTGCAGTCAAAAGTGAGTCTTGGGATCCTATGTAGCCGCACGACATCTTTAAAGAATAAATTCACCACGTGCATCGCGTCGAGGGTCTTCTTGCACAGGATGAAGTGTGTCATCTTCGATAAATGATCTACCACCATATAAACACCAAATCCATGCCACGTTGTGTTCGTGGGAGACCCAATACGAAATGCATTGATCATAGGTCCTCCCAAGGCCCATCAAGCATAGGTAACAGTGTATAGAGGCTCGTATGATGAGAATGTCCCTTAGAAACCTGGTAAACCTGACAGCGCTGCACTGCTTTACCCACATCACGTATTAACTTTGGCCAGTAGCACCGTTCTTCAGTAAGAGTTCGCGTCTTGTCCCATCTAAGGTGTCCACCAAGGCCACCTCCATGTAGCTCTTGGATGATCTGCTCCCTCGGCGAGCTTTTGGGGATGCATAGTCGATTCCCTTTGAAAAAGAACCCGTATTTCATATGCAGGTCATTGGGGTGACCTTCTTGGTATTTAACCCATGTGTTCTTAATGTCATTGTCGTTGGCATATATGTCCTTGAGGCGCTCGAACCTGACAACCTCACTGCTTGTAGTGACTAATAAAGTTGTACAGTGATTCAGTGCATCTACTTTATTCTGCTGCCTAGACTTATGTTTCAGCACAAACGTGAATTCCTGCAAAAATGAAATCCACCTAGCATGCACACAATTTATGTTACCTTAGCTATTAATGAATTTGAGAGCTCGATGGTTTATGTAAAGAATGAATTCCCTTTGAATCAAGTAATGTCCCCAGTGTCGTAGTGTCTAGACCATTACGTACAATTCGATCTCATATGTAGACCACTTTTTGCGTGCATGGCTAAGCTTTTAACTATAGAATGTTATCGGCCGACCTTCTTAAGACAGGACTCCCTCAATCCCGACATATGAAGCATCACATTAAACTTCAAATAACTTGTCGAATTTGGTAAGTATAAGGACCGAGATTATGGACAACTTGTGTTTAATTTCAGCAAAGCTCCTGTCGGTTTCATCGGTCCACTGGAATTGTCCCTCCTTCATGTAGTCTGTAATTGGAGATACAATGGTGCTAAAATTCTCCACGAATCGACGATAGAATGTCACTAATTCGTGAAACTTTGTATTTCATGAATGTTTGCTGGAACCGACCATTCCCTAATGACCTTCATGTTTTCCTCATCCGCTCGAATGCCCGTGGATGTCATGACAAAGCTTAAAAATAATAGGTTATCGGTCAAAAAGCTGCACTTTTTAAAATTGAGATACAACTTTCTTTCAGCAAGCACTTAAAGGACCTGCCTGAGGTGCTCCATATGGCTTGCTTTGTCTTGAGTGTATATTAAGATGTCATCAAAGTAAACCACAACAAATCGCCCAATGAATGGTTTCAGAACTTGGTTCATCAATCTCATGAACGTGCTAGGCGCGTTCGAAAGATTGAAGGGCATGACCGTCCATTCATACAACCCCTCCTTAGTCTTAAAAGCTGTCTTCTACTAATCACCCGACCGTATTCGAATATGATGGTAGGGGCTCCTTAGATCTAATTTAGAAAATAATTTTGAGTTCTCAAGCATATCCAACATATCATCCAGTCATGGTATGAGAAAACTGTATTTTATGGTGATTTTGTTAATGGCTCAGCTGTCGACACACATACGCCAACTCCTATCTTTCTGTAACACCCTGATTTTCAAACCCGAGGATAGTCGCTCGAGTACGAGAACCCGAGGGTTACGTCACGAAATGAACTAATGTACATCTAATTAGTGTAGCGAATCTCATAACGTAAAACAAGACAACTACCATGTAAACTAGAATATCAAGAGTAACAACAAGGAAGTTTAATACGAGTAAATGAAAGCAACATGAAATCCCTCAGTAGAGGAATTGTTATTACAACTCAAACAAAACTTAAAGTCTAAGATATGAAAGCAAGAAAATCCTAAAATATCAGTTGAGCTCCAACGGGTCAACTACATTTACATAGAGTTCTTCCTCGTCAAACTCTACCTCAGTCGTCCCTGGGATCCTATCATAGGGGATCACCTATCATCAAACCTGCGTCTATTTGGTGCAACCGCACGATTGGATGAGTGAAAACTCAGTGGGAACTTCCCTCGAAGATTCAAGCATATCAAATCATTCTAATGTAGATTAAACCAGCATTTTCATTTCATAAGATAGTAATATCATAATGAAGGCAAAGTCATATGAATACATACATAAATATATGAATGTATGCTCAAGTCACAGATCTGGGGATGCACATCCAGCTGTCAAAAGAAAAGATCACCCGCGGTAGATTAACTACTTGGAAAAGGCCATGTAAGTGAGTGCGCCCAAGGATATTTGACCTCCTAAAAAAATATTCAGGATACGCCCAAGGAGGTCCTAAAATCCCGAAAAAGCCTCATGTAAAGAAGAGAGCCCAAAGTGACACAAATGCACGTGCACTATGAGTTTAACTGAAGTGATAGAACTTTCAGTAAATCGAACAGAGTGTGGCTTACATTGAGCACTCGGAAAATCTCATATGTCATGCGTGGATATCACGCACCATGGTATTCATGTACTTTCTTTAGATTTAGTAAAATAACTCTTTAAATCACATACATAATCAAATCATGTGGTTCTTGGTAAACTATTAAACATCATACATGAGTTTAATGTGGATCCTTATAATTACTTTAAGCTCAAATGGAGGCCCACAAATGTGGCATATCCATCTCAAGTACAGTTAAACAATTTGGAATATTTAAAAGTTTACTCCGCATTTCTTACAACAGAAGACATTCAACATGTATTCCACATTATACGGTTTATAAGACAAAATAAAATGTAATTTGAAGGCTCCTGTCATAACCACTAGAAATATACCTATATTTAAACAATCGCATATGTGCCATAGAGGGTACAAGGCTAAATTCTATACGCATGGATAATCTATATAGAATAGGAATTAAAGCATTAACTCATATACATAAATACTAAATAGGAATGACAGGAACAAATTTATATTCACCACATTTTAAAATTTTCTAGACATTAAATTTAAACTAAGATAGAAACTAGTGGTTGTAAGAGTCAATAAGAGTAATTCTTCACTATATGATTTATAACTAGATTAATATGAAAATCTGTACTTCATGTCATGATTAGTAGAAGCATATTCAACCAATTGTAAATGAAAATCTTAGGACAACATTCTATAACCATGGTTAATAGATATGGAGTTAGAGTAATAGAGTTTAAGAGTTCATGACTATCAACCCAAACTAAGAACAAGAACGATGAAATCAACATTTTTTATTCTACATTAGAGGATTAAGCTAACATGGAAATGAGTGAATGAAAGAAGCTTTGGGGGATATTCCTCACCTTGAATGAAGGTTCCTCTCGATTTGAGACGCTCTTATGAGATGGATGAAATGATCCACTTGAGGCTTGTTGAAGGCAGAAGTGTCCTTCAAGGTAGATGCTTTCAGGTAGTTCCTGAATAGGCGCTTATAAGGTGACAGTGAGTCGTGACTGAGTTGACTCGTTCGGGCGCCTCAACTCACAACTAGTTGAGTCTCCAGGCTAGGAATTCATTTGCCGTAGCAATAGGCTACTGGTCTCTGGATCAATGGTGATATTTCAGATCCCAGTAAACATCCAGTTAGAACTAGATTAGATTTAACTCATAAGAGATTGAGTGAGTCGACTCAGTTTGGAAAAACTGTCAAGTCAGCCCCTAAATGGGCAGATCTGGGACGCCCATGGTTGGGCTACTGGCTGACTGGGGGTGATTTATATTTCTCTCTTGCTGAAAACGTCCAGTAATCTGGACCCGTCCAGACTCTGCCTTGACCCGGTCGAGCTGAGTCGAGTTCTCGATGACTCAAACTCGGCAGCAATCTTCCCCGGGCCAGCTTGATGCAGCAGCAACAACCACACTACTCTCTCTCTCTCTACTCCTTCCTTCTTGCTGCTTCTCTGACAGCCACACAGGGCCGACGACTGGACTTAGACCGAGCTTGGTAGGTGCAGCAATGGCGAGCGACGCTCCATCCACTCTCCTCCTTCCTTGTTTCCTTCTTCCTTCTTCTTGCTGAAATGTTGGGTTCCAGCAAGGTCTGGACATGGGAGAGACGGCGACTCGGACTGGGATGCCCTACAACCTACTCGGCTCGATCCATGGGATGGACCAGCGTCATCTCTCCTCTCTCAATTTCCTACTAGATTGGGGTAACTACTGATGGGTATTGTATTGGCTTCATGAATGACAATTAGATGCATATCATGTAGGCCTCTTTCTGGATGGATTGGATTTTAGATTAAAGCTCCCACCAGAACATGTGGTGGTGCAAAAACGACGAAGAAGAAGACTGTCTACAATGGCGGATCTTGACTCAGCGAGTATTTCTTCAAAACGGAGTTTTTGGGTGTTTTGAATCATCACACTGAAGCTTGTGGATGCAAGAACTCGTAGTTCTAGATGAGTTTTCTTGGTGGGTTCGAACTTGCCAGAGTCTCGAGTAGTTTTCGGAAAAACTGGGAAGGACCGATTGCAGCTGCGGATTCTCTCCTAATCGCTCGGGTTTTGGGATTATTTGGGATATTATATCGCGATTTAAAGGGCCAGGATTGATCTAGAGTGGCTTCTAGAAACCCACGGTCGGCTAAGATTCTTTTTAGGGCAACTAGTTTTGACAAAAAGCGCCTCTAGCTGCGCATCCTTTGTTAGAAAACCCTAAGCCCATGAAGGGTTGAGATGATTTGCATCCAACGGTCTTAAAGGAAGGAGAATATCGCTCCTACATTGCCAACAAGGAAGCGAAGTTTCCATTTTTGGAATGACACCTGTGCGCAACCCTTGCTCGTGCTCACGTTAGTGTGTGCTCATGCATGTCCTAGAGTGTAAAAATAGGTGAGGTTTGGTCTAAAATCCATCCTGTACAAGATGGACGGCTTGGATGATGGAAGTGGATCATGGATGGTGGTCCACCGATCAAACGACAGACGGCTGCCTGTGGCTGTTGTAAAATATGGAAGAATGAGAGAAAAACCTCTCTTTTTTGGTCTTGCTCGGGTCAAAGCCCGATTAAAGGGGCTGTGTATTTTAGTGCACCGCGGGTAAGTACGGGCTGTGCACACGCACGCCTCAAGTGGGGTCCACATAGATGTATATATTTGACAAATCTACTCCGTCCATTTCATTTGGAGACCTCAAATCAGGTTCTCTGACCAATGGTCAGGCATATCCAAACCTAGATGGACCATATTTCTAATTTGTTTTGTTCTTATTGTAGATTTATATTGGTTTGATGGTTTGATTATTTCATAATTGAACATCAATAATAGAAATGGTCCAAGGGACCACCAATCTAAAATTCAATGGCTAGAATATAGATTAGATGGCCTAATACATATTCATAATATTTAATATCATTTTTTACGTTGTTTTTAATATCCTTATTATTCTTAAATTTGTTATTATATTTTTAATCATTAGTTACTTATATTTAATCTGATGGTTCTCTCCTTCGGGGATGTTTTACAAGTTTTTTTTTTTCAAAACTAAATTGCTTATTTATATTTAGATATATATATAATCATTATCATTGTTATTATTTTTCTCTAGATTATTTTCATGGGTCACACTCCGATCAATGCCATTTATTCATTTACTCGGCCCCTATCGGGTTTTAATTAGAAGGATTGGATCATTTTATTTTTGTAAGTGGGCCACGATACATGGGTATTAATATTCAGTTATCGATTTATTAAAATTAACGGTTGGATAGAAACTTGACGTATGAGTGGAGATTACTCACGATGGTCACACTTAGACTAGATTAGAGGTAAATGTTAACATAAGCTAGGTCGATACTTATATTATGTTAGGTTACACGGTAACACCCGAATATTGAAAAGTAAGGGGTGTTACAATTTCTTATGAGTTAATAGAGCAGGTACAATGCATGGGCTCATGCTTTCTCTGATAAAACTCTTACGGATCAGTTCCTCCACTTGCCATTGCAGAATTTCGTACTCATTCGGACTCATCAGATAATGAGGATGATTGGGTAAGCCGGACCAGTGACAAGGTCAATATGGTGTTGGATATCTTGCATGAGAGGTAATCCATCGAGAAGGTCATCAGGCCAAATTTCTTTAAACTCATGCAACAAAGGTTTTAGTTCCTCAGGGATGACGCAAGGAGGACATGTAGAGGCCAAGCACCATCTTTCTCAGGGATATCTACTCCGAATCTACGGAGCTTCTCTGAATTAATCCTCACAGAGACTTCTCGAATTCATGAGGAAAAAGCAAGGAAAATAGAAAATAATTTCTAGAAATTTGTAAATTGATTGATGATTTGAATAAATGAGTTTGCACCCCTTTAAATAGGGATACTAAGCTATAGAAGAATTTTCAAAATTAAACTACAACTAAAACTCCTAGAATCGCGACTTACTATAAATAATAAACTTACTATTTATAAGCGATTATGACTTTTACCAGTGCGCATTGTTTTCGACCAAAACTAGTAAGTGTCCTATTTGGCCACACCATGACGTTCCCCTAACTTTTCTAAGCACTTTTTGTGTTGGACACAACTCCTAAAGCCCAGCGTACGAAGAGTTATAATCAAATTAAAACTTAATATAAATAGTAAAAATGAAATTAAAACAGAAATTCAACCATCGATCTGATGATATTTTGCAAATTCGGCGTACGATCCGATGTAGTGGGGTTGGATGGCTAAAGTAGCTCGTCGTCCCCCAAAATAATATATGGTATATTCGATAACTCATTATGGTTCGCGAGATACATTCGTTTTAAGTTTCGATTGTCCGGATCATCTCCGTCTCCGATCGAGCCTCTTCTAGTCCATCTTGGCCATTAAATTATCCGCGACCCACTCTACATAATATGTCCACCGTTGCTTTTTATAAGCCAATGATAATATAAAATCCACTCCATTCATTAGATGACATGTTAAAATTTAATCCAGTTGGCCAAAATTCAAAACCATCCATGATTCAAGTGATCTACACCATAGCAAAAAGTTCAGATGCAAACACCTAATTGTCGGGATGAATTTCACCTAAATTTCATAGTAGGACCCACCCGAGCCGCTAACCCATTTCCTCGCATGGGCGGCTGTTAAAAAGTAGAAAAGTTTACAAATTACTACCCTATTAATTATATATTTACATCCTATTGTCGGGGCCATATTTTTACGTGGAAAACCCTCAAAGAGTAAAAACCACAAGACCTTGTCCAGATCAACAATCCACTATGAAGTAGAACATTACAACCTTCTTCACTCACGCAAGAGTGGATAGACAATAAAAGAATAAAAGAAAAATGGAGAGATCTCACTGATCACGAGGACATAGAAACGCTGAGATATAGTAGATCACCTCTACGAGCAAAACCTCACTTCCACAAGCTTCCTCTCTCTCTTTCTCTCTCTCCCTCATACCTTTGATAACCCTAAACCCTTTAGCAAACCCTTGTAAAGCTTTAGGAAACCCTCTTACATTACCTAGAAAGGCCCTAGGTAGGTACCCCTATTTATAGTTTAGGAATTTTCCTTCCGCACCCTGTCGCGAAAGGCCTCAGATTTTCACAGTCTGCACAAAATCCAGACTCAAATCTGTGTAAGTTCGACTGGTTGAGCCAAGTCCTCAACCGTTTGAGCGGCCCCTTTGACCGGTCGAGCACCTCCCTCGACTGATCAAGCACCTCGGAGAAAATACATCAATTGGTCGCTTGACTTTGAGTCGAGCCTCACTCGACTGGTCGAGCGCCACCCACGACTAGTCGAGTAGCCCACTCGACCGATCGAGCAGCGTGGTAAATTACTCTGAATTTTCAACCCGCTGTATTGTCTCTCCCCTGAACTGAGGAGGAAAACCCCATCAAATCTCCCCCTTTCCGACTCAGGAGAGATTCACCTTCTTCAAGCCAGCCAGGTTTCTACAAACCTCAAACTTGCTCTTGAGTAAAGCTTTGGTCATCATGTCTGACCCATTATCGTCCGTATGGAACTTCTCAAGCTGTAACACCTTCTGTTCCAAAGTATCACTGATCTAGTGATACCGAATCTCTATGTGCTTCGACTTGGAATGTTGACTTGGATTCTTGCTCAAGTGTATAGTACTTTGATTATCGCAATAGACCACGTGCTCCTCATGCTTCAGGCTAAGTTCCTGTAGGAACCTTTTCATCTAAAGCATCTCTTTATATGCCTCTGTGACTGCAATGTACTCGGCCTCTGTCGTCGACAATGCTACGACCTTTTGTAGCTTGCTCTGCCAAGAAACCGCTCCCCCTGCAAACGTGAATATGAACCTCGATGTAGACTTCCTAGAGTCTATGTCGCCTGCCATATCTGCATCTGTGTAGCCCTCTAACACAGGTTTTCCATCACCATAGCATAGGCTCAACCTGGATGAACCTCTTAGATACTGCAGTATCCATTTCACCGTTGCCCAATGCTCTTTGCCAGGATTGACAAGATACCGGCTGACAACACCCACCATATATGCTATGTCTGGGCGTGTACACACTATAACATACATCAAACTTCCTACAGTTGACGCGTAGGGTATCTTTGCATCTCTTCCACCTCTGCCTTCGTCTTGGGACACTGCTTGTCGCTCAATTTGAAGTGACCATCCAGTGGTGGCTTCGCTGCAATTATATTAAACCGCTCTAGGACCGCTCTCGTGACAGCCAAAACTTTCTGCTGCTTCTGTCACGGGTTATCTCCATTCCTAGGATCTGTTTAGCCAGGCCCAAGTCTTTCATCGCAAACGACTTGCCCAACTCCTATTTCAGCCTGTCAATCTTCTTGATGTCTTTTCCCATGATGAGCATGTCATCAACGTATGAGAGCAGAACTAAGAAATCACCATCTGAGAACTTGCGCGTGAACACACAGTGGTCCAACTCCGTTCTGTGTTCACTCCCCAAGTGTAGGGTTGTGATGTAGTAATAAACTCGTGAGACCGAGGTCGAATCCATAGGGACCGAAACCTGTACGTAATCTGAGACTAACTAGGACTAGAACTAGACTAAGATGAATTCTAAATCAAATAGATTGTGGAATAATTGTGAAATTATTATTTAAAATTTAGGAGAAATTCAGAGGAGGGACACTAGGGATTCAGAGGATCCACTTGTACAGATCAGGGAGATCTTATGCCTGTATCAAAAATCATGGAAGTTAACTGAACTGCCGTTGATATCGTTTTCAAGAGACGAAAGGTATATGAATTAGAATAGATTCCATCACCAAACCATGCCCAAGACGCAAAGCAAAAAACAAAATTAAACTAATTACCAACCAATCAACATGCTATGAAGGTTAAGAAGGGTACCGACATCCAACCATGCCCAGGAGACGATGGTGAACAACAGGGCTTCCTGGCGTCATAAACATCAAAAGGAAAGGAATATGCTCAAAGCTATCGCAGACCCATTGTAATTTGTGTCACAACAAACCATTAAAAACTAAGAACATTCCCTTAATAATCAAACTAATAACAAATTCAATTCATAAATTCAAATTAAATTAAAGGCATAGAAAACACTCCCATCTCACTACAAGCTTCACCTCTTAGCCCTAGCTAAGAGGTTTAGCAACCCATGGACATGATTGCACTATACCTCCACATGAAGAACAAGAAGAAGCATTAAAAATAAATAATAATAAAAAACTGTAATACTCTCTCTGTCTCTGCTCCTGTCGTCCCCGCTCCACGTCCAAGCCAAGCCAACAGATCCTCTCTCTCTCTCTCTCTTTCTTATAGCAGGGCGATCGAAGGTCGTCCGTTTTCGCACTCCTGCGTACAGAATTTTCTTCACCAGGAAGTTACGCAGCCGAGAGTCGGTGCGGAAACTTTCTTTACGCATCATGGTCAGGTACGGATCTGAACCACCAACCATTCTTCCTTCCTTTCCTTTAAAAAAAACTTCGTCCCCTGGGACGTTTTTGCTTGATCTACAAGATGGATGGCATAGATTAGCCATCTGATCAATGATGGTGGCCCACCTGGATCGACCGCAGGTCATATGCACAAACAGAGTCCGTGCACCCATGCTCTGTGACGTAGGCGGGGCCCATGATCATTGGTGGTTTCAAAATCCACACCGTCCGTTAGTCTCCTCTCCAAAAACCATTCAGAGATGATCGGTTTTGGATCGATTTAAGTGCGGCCTATTGAATTGTTTTCACTGCCGTCCGTCCAGTGTTTTTTGAAGATTCATGTACGTACACGTGCATGGACAAAAAATAAGAGATAGGCAAGGGTTGTAGCTATCTTACAGGATGAATGAACGGTTCAGATCTGTGATTTGAATGAGTAGTGGGGCCCACAGAGTCCGGGCGCTGTTTGGACGCACGGCCTGCGTAATGGCTTACGTTGAGCTGATGGTGGGGCCCAGTATTGATCTTAACGGGGGAATCCAAACAGTCCATTGCGTTCCTCTCGAAAAACCGTCCAGATATGCTGAGATCGAGCTGATATCAGTGTGGCCCACAGAATATTGTACTCCACCGTCCGTCCTGAGTTTGATCGTGATTTACTTGTACGTACGTGCATGGGACCAAAAAGAGACCTTTGAAAGGGTCTTGGCCTCCCTCTAGATGTGATGGACGGTCCAGATCATCATAATGGATGATGGGTGGGCCCCACTACTCGAAATCGGCGGTCGCGGTGCGTCCGCTGTTTAAAACGAAGAAGCAGAGACGGGTCAGCCCGTCTTTGACTGGGCTGACCGTCCGGTGCAGCTCGCGTGTGTGTGCATTGTATACACGCACACCCTCATGTGGGGTCCACTGTGACGTTCGTGAGAAATCTGTTCCGTCCATCCTTTTTCCCCATCCACTTTAAGGTATTGACAATGAAATTGAAGTATATTCAAATATCAGGCGGCCCCACTTAAGGATTTAAGGGGCTAATCTGTCCGTTGGGCCACTTTTGGAGTGATTTGAGGGCTGAAATTCGACGTGTACGGTTAATATACGGTCTTCAGGCCGCATATGAAGTTTTGAGTTGAACAGATGGTGGGAACCCTGTGATCTTGCATTTTGGATCAATTTTGGGCCCCTCGAGCTTCATTTTCTCGGTTTTCTTGGATCCCTGGCATCGATCTTGGTTCCCTAGAGTCCGTCCCTTACCTTGGTGATATCAGAGCATTAAATCAACGCTCTTAGCATTCTTTTTAGTTCCAGCTTGTAATTGCACATTGCATCATAAACATGATTGCAACAGGCCGTTAAACAGTATCATGTTCGTAAATTCAGGTAATAACTGGGGTCTGATATGCAATATTTGACCCTCAACACAACCCCCAACCAGCATTTTGCTAGTCCCGAGCAAAGCATGCGAAAAATAAGTTGAGAGTTACAGGACAATTTCTAAAAACTCCAGTGATTTTTGAAAACAATCAAGATATTAGAAGTCTAAGATTCATGAATGTTAGGCATTACATTCCTTATACTCAAGCGCTCTGTAGACGTCATAATCAAGATCGAAGCATTAATCTATCAATCAGAAAAATTCTAAACATTGAGTTCCATGGATGTATAGTGTAATCTCGGCTTATCAACATTAAGATTTGATTCGTTATTTCATGATATGATTGGTAACCAACAAGAGGATTCATGGCAACCAAAACTTGAACCAAAGCCTACCTCATCAATTCCAATTCTTTCTTCTCTCTTTTTTTATTTTTATTTTTATTTTTTATAGTAATGCTAAGTAGGGGAATTAAATCCTCACCTATAGGGAGCAAACCTATAGAAAAGACCATTCTCCTAGCCCTTTCCACTGTTATTCTTGGGGAATTAAATC
The DNA here is from genome assembly GCA_021015155.1 of Magnolia officinalis. Lineage (NCBI taxonomy): Eukaryota > Viridiplantae > Streptophyta > Magnoliopsida > Magnoliales > Magnoliaceae > Magnolia > Magnolia officinalis. The sequence continues at coordinate 71,040,439 of JAJHSJ010000009.1, read as the reverse complement.
CTCACCTGTAGGGAGCAAACCTATGGTGAAGATCATTCGCCCAATCCTTTCAATTTCTCGGGTTGGTTCCTTTCAAGCTTAGTGATCACCAAGTTAATCTTTTAATATCGAGTTGAAACCTCAATGTGTAAGCGAGATGTGACATGTGAAATCATGACTCAATTAATGTTTAAAACTTCTAACAATGGATTAACAATTCAAACTTAACTGTGAAATCTAACAGATACTGAATCTAAGAGTCATAAATTACCAACATCACTTATCTTGTAATTCTAAATCCAAGATGACCGTTAAAATCACTTCGAATTCATAAGAAATTCCAGAAAATTTAAAAAATTTCACAATTTTTTATCAAGACCAAGAAAACACTGATTAGGTAACCTAATCTCCCACCCCCACCCTAAAATTTACATTGTCCTCAATGTAAAAGGTATGAGCATGCTATGCACATGGGACAACGAAAGTAAATGAGAAGTGATGGGAAGATAGTACCTGGATGACGAATCGAGAAAGACTTTCCAAGGATAGTAACGTAAAAGCGGATCAACACAAGAGAGAAAGTAAAATAAAAATAATAAAAATAAAATCCTACCTATACCAATTTCGCAGGTGCTCTCGATTGTATTTAGCGTATGCAACAAGCCTTTAAACCCCTAGGTTACCCTTAGAGGACGAGTTGTAGTCTCGTGAGGGTTTGCAGCAATGTTACCCACAAATATTGAACTAACTAACTAGGAAAATGAAATGGAATAAAAAGCTGGGTTGCCTCCCACGAGCGTTAAGTTTAACGTCTTCAACCAGACCAAAGCAACTACCCTAGTCCTATGCAAACAGGAAACCTACCTATACCTCCATCAGACTAGGAGATCATTCCTGGTAAACAGGATCAGTCAGAGGCATGGACATGTCTTCTGAATCAAATTTCTCGACAAATGGTTTTAATCGATGTCCATTTACTTTGAATTCCTTACCATTGTCGGGATCTCTTATTTCAACGGCCCCATGAGGATAAGCAGTAACAACAATGTAAGGGCCGGTCCAACGAGATCGAAGCTTACCCGAAAAGAGATGTAATTGAGAATTATACAAAAGGACTTTCTGACCTGGCGTGAATGATTTTCGTAGAATATGTTGGTCATGAAACACCTTCATCCTATCCTTGTAAATTCTCGAGTTCTCGTACGCGTCGTTCCGGATTTCTTCAAGTTCATTTAATTGAAGTTTGCGTAGCGAGCCAGCGTTGTTCAGATTGAAATTCAAATTTTTGATCGCCCAGTAGGCTCTATGTTCCAACTCCACAGGTAAGTGGCAAGCCTTCCCATAGACGAGTCTAAAGGGAGACATTCCAATAGGGGTTTTAAATGCAGTACGGTAAGCCCATAAGGCATCAGTCAATCGGATTGACCAGTCCTTACGATCAGGGTTAACTATTTTCTCCAAAATGTGTTTGATCTCCCTATTAGAAATCTCAGCTTGCCCACTTGTCTGTGGGTGGTATGGGGTGTTTACCTTATGAGAGATACCGTATTTCTTCATTAAACTCTCGAATGGCCTATTACAAAAGTTTGAGCCCCCATCACTAATGATGGCTCGAGGCGTTCCAAATCGGGAAAGGATGTTTTCTTTTAAGAATTTAATGATCGTGCGACAGTCATTAGTTCGACACGGAATCGCTTCGACCCATTTAGTGACATAGTCTACGGCAAGCAAAATATATAAATTCCCAAAAGATTGGGGAGAGCGGTCCCTTGAAATCGATGCCCCAGCAATCAATGCCTCTGTGATAAGAATAGGATTCAAGGGCATCATATTTCGACGGGACAATGCTCCCAATTTCTGACAATGCTCACAAGCTTTGCAAAACTCATGAGTGTCCCTGAACATAGTGGGCCAATAAAAGCCACATTGCAGAATCTTGGTCGTGATCTTTTTTGCAGAAAAGTGACCACCACAGGCCAGTGAGTGACAAAAGGAGATGACACTCTGATGCTCATCGTCTGGCACACTTCTCCTTAAGATCTGGTCTGGGCAATATTTAAACAGATATGGATCGTCCCAGAAAAATTTGTGTACCTCGGTAAAGAATTTCTTCTTATCTTGTGCGGTCCAATGTGTCGGTATGGAACCTGTAACAAGATAATTAGCAATATCAGCGAACCAAGGTGAATGGGAGACTCTGAACAGTTGTTCATCAGGGAACATGTCGTTGATATGGGTCGCCTCAAGGGAATCAGAGGTATTAAGGCGAGAAAGGTGATCGGCCACTACGTTCTCTACTCCCTTTTTATCTTTAATTTTTAAATCAAATTCTTGGAGTAGAAGGATCCATCGTATCAGGCGGGGCTTAGAATCATTCTTAGAAAGAAGATACTTAAGTGCCGCATGATCTATATAGATAATGATCTTGGATCCGATCAGATAGGACCTAAATTTGTCCAAGGCGAACACTACGGCTAAGAGTTCCTTTTCCGTAGTCGAGTAGTTCACTTGGGCAGGATTTAAAGTCCTACTCGCGTAATGGATGACGCAGGGCCTCTTATCTTTTCTCTGGCCTAGAACTGCTCCAAGAGCATAATCAGAAGCGTCGCACATAAGCTCAAAAGGAAGGCTCTAGTCGGGTGGTTGCATGATGGGTGCAGTGGTTAACGTGCCTTTAAGCTTGGTGAAAGCTTCTTGGCATTGCTCAGTCCACTCGTATGGAGCATCCTTTTGAAGAAGATTACATAAAGGACGAGAAAGGAGACTAAAGTCCTTTATGAATCGCCTGTAAAATCCTGCATGTCCTAAGAAGGATCGCACGTTCCTGATGTTCTTGGGTGGAGGTAGGTTAGAGATAAGATCGATTTTTGCCTTATCTACCTCAATTCCCTTGGACGAGATGATATGTCCAAGGACAATCCCCTTATGAACCATGAAATGGTACTTCTCCCAATTAAGTACCAGATTCTTTTCTTCACATCTTTTCAGCACACATTTGAGATTCTCTAAGCACTCGCTGAAAGATGAACCGAAAACAGAGAAATCGTCCATAAAGACCTCTAGATATTTCCCCACCATGTCAGAAAAGATACTCAGCATACATCCCTGAAAGGTGGCACGGGCATTACATAACCCGAATGGTATCCTTCTATAAGCAAAGGTGCCATAGGGGCAGGTAAATGTGGTCTTTTCCTGGTCCTCTGGGGCGATTTCAATTTGGTTATAGCCCGAATACCTGTCAAGAAAACTGTAATAGGAATGACCGGCTAACCTTTCCAGGATCTGATCAATGAATGACAAAGGAAAGTGGTTTTTCCTTGTGACGGTATTTAATTTCCTATAGTCAATGCACATTCTCCAACCAGTAGTGACTCTCGTTGGCACGAGTTCATTATTAGCATTGGCTACGATGGTGATTCCGGACTTCTTAGGAACCACCTGAGTTGGACTCACCCATTGACTGTCAGATATAGGGTATATGATACCCACATCCAATAGTTTGAGAACCTCGGCCTTAACCACTTCCTTCATGTTTGGATTTAGTCTACGTTGTGGTTGCCGAGCGGTCTTCGCATTATCCTCAAGATATATGTGGTGAGTACAAATCGAGGGGTCGATTCCCTTGAGGTCCGCGATCGTCCATCCTAGGGCTCCTTTATGCTCAATGAGAGTAGATATGAGCATACTCTCCTGTTCTTTCTCTAGGTGGGCAGAGATCACCACCGGGTATGTCTCATCTTGACCTAAATAGGCATATTTCAAATCAAAGGCAAAGGTTTTAGGTCAAGCTTCGGTGCCTTGAGATTAGACGATAGAGGCACTACATCAGTTTGTGGTAATTCTTCAAATTGTGGCCTCCACCGGTTAACTTCAAGTACCGGTGCAGTATCCAGCAAGGCACACGTCTCCCTAATCATATCATCATCAAACTCATGGGAGTGGGCCAGGCACGTCTCGAGAGGGTCGGAGGATAAGGTCAGAGGTGTCGTATCTTCCACGAAAGAGTCAATCATGTTAATGTCGTGGACATCGTCATCATCCTCTGAGTTGCTGCCGTTATTGAAAAGATGTTTGACTCCAATGTCAAATTTCTAAAAGACATAGTCATGACACCATTCCTGCAATTGATAATTGCATTTGACGTGGCAAGGAATGGGCGACCAAGAATGACGGGAATCTGAGTGCTCATGTTATTGATGGGTTTGGTGTCCAGGATGATAAAATCTACAGGGTAGTAAAATCTATCTACTTGGACTAACACATCCTTAATAATCCCTCTTGGTACACGAACAGAGCGATCGGCAAGTTAAAGTGTGGTTAGGGTGGGTTTTAACTCACCCAAACCTAACTGTTTGTATACCGAGTAGGGAATCAGATTGACGCTCGCTCCTAAGTTAAGAAGTGCGTGATCAATTCGATGGTTCCCGATTACACATGATATGGTTGGGCTACCGGGATCCTTGAATTTCTGCGGCACGTCTTGCTTCAGGATGGCACTCACTTTCTCAGTTAAGAAAATCTTCTTTTGAATACTCTGCCGTCTTTTGGTCGTACATAGGTCTTTCAGAAATTTTGCATATGAAGGAATCTGTTTTACGACATCAAGTAGAGGAATGTTTACTTTCACTTGTTTCAACACCTCCATAATATCCTGAGAGTTAGAAAGACGTTTTGGTGCAACCAACCGTTGGGGGAACGGAGCAACTGGCTTCTCTAGAAGTTCCGGTTCTAATTTTTGTGGGGTATCACTAGATCCATCATTATTGTCCTCTTCTGGTTCTTGAGGCTTTTCGGGCTTAACCGGAAGGGTTTTATCAATGATCTTCCCACTCCTAAGAGTGGTGATGGATTTAGCGTGCCCCATTTGATTTGAGAAGCTGGGATCATTTATCTCGTACTGCGGTTTAGGATTAGGGAGAGGTTGTGCAAGAAGCATCCCCTTTTCTATAACCGTCATACGAGAATCTATCTTTTGCATAAAATCTGTAAATCCTCGCATCGCCTGAGCCAGCTCTTGTATGGAATTTTGAACCGGTTCTTCTTGAGGTTTCCCCTGATTTGGATTTTGATTGAAAAAACCTTGGGGGGTAGCCGTTTGTCCATTTCTCCAACTAAAGTTTGGATGATTTTTCCAACCAGGATTGTACGTATTGGAGTTAGGTCCAGTAAAAGGTCTTTGATAGTTGTTTACGGCATTGGCTTGTTCATTCAACACTCCTCGAAAGGTAGGTATTGTAGGACAGTTTTCAGTTGTGTGAAGGTTGCAATCACAAATGCCGCAAACAATTTCATTGACCTTATCCTTCTTTCCTTCCATGGCCTCAAATTTTCTTATGAGATTAGTCACTTTATAATTGAGATCATCTTCTTCTTTCAGGAGATACAATCCACCTTTCTCTTTAGATTGAGTTGGCCTAGACGCGGTGTTTGATTTTAGGTAATAGTCCCAAGATTGTGTTTTTTCAGCCAGACTGTCGAGGTAGTCCCATACCTCGTTGGCATCTTTATTAATGAACTCTCCATTGCACATTGTCTCGACCATTTGACGCATGGAAGATGTCAGTCCATCGTAGAAAAAATTTATAATGCGCTACGTTTCAAAGCCGTGTTGTGGGCATGAACTGACCAGATCCTTAAACCTTTCCCAACATTGGAAGAATGTTTCATCTTCCTTTTGGACAATGTTCATGATTGCTTTTCTGAGGGTTATTGTTTTATGATGTGGGAAGAATTTCTTTATGAATTCCCTCTGCATATCATTCCATGTGCCAATGGATCGAGGACGTAGTGAATGTAGCCACGTCTTAGCCTTCTCTTTCAAGGAAAAAGGAAAGAGTTTCAGCCTGATTGTATCCTCAGATACATTAGGAAAATATAATGTGGCTATAATCTCATCGAACTCTTTCAAATGTAAGTATGGACTTTCTGATTCAAGCCCATGGAATTTAGGAAGGAGTTGGATAACTCCTGGCTTGATGTCCATCTGTCCTGTGTTTTCAGGAAAAATCATACATGAGGGCGTACTCACCCCCGCCGGTTGTAAATAATCTCGTAAGGTAAGAGGTGGGGGTGCTTGATGCACCTCATTCTCATCATGTACTTCCTCATCCCTATGTTGAGGTAGTGCTTGAGGTTGATTTGTAGCCATAACCTCAATCAACTCAGGGAAATTCGAGCGATGCCTAGTCCTGCGATGGACAGTTAACCCTTCGACTAATCCTCCTTCAGTCAAGAGATGTCGAGTGTTGTCACGAGCCCACTTGGGCATGAAACACTCGCAGTCCTCAATTGATTTCTAAACCTAATCCTAAGAAAGGAAAATAAAAACTAGCAAGAAGAGAGGGTTGGAAGGAAGTTACCAAATTGAAGTCCCTAAGTTAAAACCTGCAAAATAAAACAAAACAAGTTAGTTTCTAAACAGAAAATTTCTAATAATAAAATAGGAGACAAGGTTAGATTCAAAAAGAATTTTAGAATTAGAAATTACCTAAAAAAAGGAAGACAAATCCTACTCTATAAATAGAAAGGAAAGAAGAAGAAAGTTACCAATTTAGAAGTCTATCAAAGTTTACAAAACAAGAGAATTGGGTTAGTTTCTAAAAAGGAAACAAAGACTATCTAATACTTAAAGAAATTAGAAAGTTACTTAAAAATAGGAAATTTCTAAAAGGAAAGCCTGGAAATTCTAAAACTAAAAATCCTAAAATTAAAAGAGTCTTAATCTTACACTAATCCTAATACCAAGTTAATTTCAGAAAATTGTAACCGTCAGTCCCCGGCAACGGCGCCAAAAACTTGTTCACTCCCCAAGTGTAGGGTTGTGATGTAGTAATAAACTCGGTGAGACCGAGGTCGAATCTACAGGGACTGAAACCTGTACGTAATCTGAGACTAACTAGGACTAGAACTAACTAAGATGAATTCTAAATCAAATAGATTGTGGAATAATTGTGAAATTATTATCTAAAATTTAGGAGAAATTCAGAGGAGGGACATTAGGGATTCAGAGGATCCACTTGTAGAGACCAGCGAGATCTTATGCCTGTATCAAAAATCATGGAAGTTAACTGAACTGCCGTTGATATCGTTTTCAAGAGATGAAAGGTATATGAATTAGAATAGATTCCATCACCAAACCATACCCAAGAGGCAAAACAAATAACAGAATTAAACTAATTACCAACCAATCAACATGCTATGAAGGTTAGGAAGGGTACCGACATCCAACCATGCCCAGGAGACGATGGTGAACAACAGGGCTTCCTGGCGTCATAAACATCAAAAGGAAAGGAATATGCTCAGAGCTATCGCAGACCCATTGTAATTTGTGTCACAACAAACCATTAAAAACTAATAACATTCCCTTAATAATCAAACTAATAACAAATTCAATTCATAAATTCAAATTAAATTAAAGGCATAGAAAACACTCTCATCTCACTACAAGCTTCACCTCTTAGCCCTAGCTAAGAGGTTTAGCAACCCATGGACATGATTGCACTATACCTCCACATGAAGAACAAGAAGAAGCATTAAAAATAAATAATAATAATAAAAAACTGTAATACTCTCTCTGTCTCTGCTCCTTTCGTCCTCGCTCCACGTCCAAGTCAAGCCAACAGATCCTCTCTCTCTCTCTCTTTCTTATAGCAGGGCGGTCGAAGGCCGCGTACAGAATTTTCTTCACCAGGAAGTTATGCAGCCGAGAGTCGGTGCGGAAACTTTCTTTACGCATCATGGTCAGGTACGGATCTGAACCACCAACCATTCTTCCTTCCTTTCCTTTAAAAAAAACTTCGTCCCCTAGGATGTTTTTGCTTGATCTACAAGATGGATGGCATGGATCAGCCATCTGATCAATGATGGTGGCCCACCTGGATCGACCGCAGGTCATATGCGCAAACAGAGTCCGCGCACCCATGCTCTGTGACGTAGGCGGGGTCCATGATCATTGGTGGTTTCGAAATCCACACCGTCCGTTAGTCTCCTCTCCAAAAACCGTTCAGAGATGATCGGTTTTGGATCAATTTAAGTGCGGCCTATTGAATTGTTTTCATTGTCGTCCGTCCAGTGTTTTCTGAAGATTCACGTACGTACACGTGCATGGACAAAAAATAAGAGCTAGGCAAGGGTTGTAGCTATCCTACGGGATGAATGAACGGTTCAGATCTGTGATTTGAATGAGTAGTGGGGCCCATAGAGTCCGGGCGTTGTTCGGATGCACGGCCTGTGTAATGGCTTACGCTGAGCTGATGGTGGGGCCCAGTATATCAATACAAACCGTCCATTGCGTTCCTCTCGAAAAACCGTCCAGATATGCTGAGATCGAGCTGATATCAGTGTGGCCCACAGAATATTGTACTCCACCGTCCGTCCTGAGTTTGATCATGATTTACCTGTGCGTATGTGCATGGGACCAAAAAGAGACCTTGGAAAGGGTCTTCGCCTCCCTCTAGATGTGATGGACGGTCCAGATCATCATAATGGATGATGGGTGGGCCCCACTACTCGAAATCGGCGGTCGCGGTGCGTCCGCTGTTTGAAACAGAGAAGGAGAGACGGGTCAGCCCGTCTTTGACTGGGCTGACCGTCCGGTGCAGCTCGCGTGTGCGTGCATTGTCACCCTCATGTGGGGTCCACTATGACGTTCGTGAGAAATTTGTTCCGTCCATCCTTTCCCCATCCACTTTAAGGTATTGACAATGAAATTGAAGTATATTCAGATATTAGGCGGGCCCCACTTAAGGATTTAAGGGGCTGATCTGTCCGTTGGGCCACTTCTGGAGTGATTTGAGGGCTGAAATTCGACGTGTACGGTTAATATACGGTCTTCAGGCCGTATATGAAGTTTTGAGTTGAACAGATGGTGGGAACCCTGTGATCTTGCATTTTGGATCAATTTTGGGCCGCTCGAGCTTCATTTTCTCAGTTTTCTTGGATCCCTGGCGTCGATCTTGGTCCCCTAGAGTCCGTCCCTTACCTTGGTGATATCAGAGCATTAAATCCATGCTCTTATCATTCTTTTCAGTTCCAGCTTGTAATTGCACCTTGCATCATAAACATGATTGCAACAGGCCGTTAAACAGTATCATGTTCGTAAATCCAGGTAATAACTGGGGTCTGATATACAATATTTGACCCTCAACATTCTGTCATATCCATGCTTCAACATAAATGAGTCGAACTTCTTGTACCATTGTCGTGGAGCTTGTTTCAGCCCATACAAGCTCTTCCTCAGCCTACACACCATATGCTCTTTGCCCTTGACTTCGAACCCCTCTAGTTGGTGTATGTAGATCTCTTCTTCCAGGTCACCATGGAGGAAGGTAGTTATAATATCTAACTACTTTATCTCCAGATCCATGCTAGCCGCCAACCCAAGCAACACCCGTATGGATGTCATCTTCACCACTGGTGAGAATATCGAAGTCTATGCCTTTCCTCTGACCAAACCCTTTTACTACAAGTCTAGCCTTGAAACTCGTCTGTGAATTCTTTTGCTCGACCTTCTTTCTGAACACCCACTTGTTGCTCAAAGCTTTCTTGCCCTTAGGTAATTTCACCATATCATAGATGTGGTTCTTATGCAAGGATTTTATCTTATCTTGTATAGCTTTCAACCACTCCCCCTTATGCTCATCGGCTAGGGCCTCAGAACAATCTTCTGGCTCTCCCCCATCAGTCAGCATAATGTACTCATACGGCAAGTACCTCTTGAACGGCTGTCTGTCCCTAGATGACCTCCTCACCTGTGGCTCAACAGGTGGATCAAGTGGGGTTACTCTCCTGGTTCATCCTCTGAAGAAACTCCTTCGTCCTCTGTACCTTGCTATACTCCCCCGTCATCAGGCACCATGGGAGGAGTAATCGGATCTATGTCCTCTACCTCACCTGAACGAAGCTGGTTCTTCCTGGCTTACCAATGTTTTCTATACACTGATCTTCAAAGAAAACCACATCTCTGCTCCTGACGAGCTTCTTCTCGGTCAGATCCCACAATCTGTAACCGAACTTTTCATCACCGTACCCCAAGAACACACACTTCCTGATCTTTATATCGAGCTTGGACCTCTCGTCCTTTGGTACATGAACGGATGCCCTGCATCCAAACACCCCGATATGACTGTACGATGAATCTTGTCTGGTTCACACCTTCTCAGGCACTTCTCCATTCAATGTGGCTGATGGAGACCTGTTTATCAGATAAACTACTGTGTGCATTGCTTCTCCCAAGAACGTCTTGGGCAATTTCGCATGGGATAACATGCATCTGATTCTCACTACAATGGTGTGATTCATTCGCTCAGCTACACCATTATGCTGGGGGGTCTTGGGAACCGTCTGTTTATACCGTATAGCCAGGGACTTACAATACTCATGAAAGTCACTAATGCATTCACCACCATTATCAGTGCGGATGCACTTCAATGATCTACTTATCTCTCTCTCGACCATAGCATGAAACAATTTAAACACACCAAGGACCTCGTCCTTGGATTTCAAAGCATAAACCCAAACCCTCCAAGATGCATCATCTATAAAAGCGAGAAAATACAATGCCCCACCCAAGGTTTTTGTCCTCATAGGACCACAAACATCAGAATAAACCAAATCTAATACGTGCACTTTATTAATATGAGAAGCAGTTTTAACAAATGAAACTCTATACTGTTTCCCTGATAAACAATCAATATAGATTTTGAGAGGTATACCTGTCACGTCTGGAAGGAGCCGCTTCCTCGTTAGTACTTGAAACCCTTTTTCACCCATGTGGCCTAGACGCTTATGCCACATGTCAATAGTTAAATCTTCCGCTGCGTTCAATCCACCCTTGACACACTGACACTTGCCTTGTAAAGGGTGCAACACTTCTTTCCTCTGACTGCGATCAATGAACCCTTGATGAGCTTCCAGCGTCCACCAATAAACCGGCTTTCATAACCATCATCATTCAACCTTCACATCGACATCAAGTTGAGGCAAAGGTTTAGGATATGCCTCACATCCCTGAGAACCAATGTGTAGCCCACATCGGTCTTCACACAAATATCACCAACCCCTACGATCTTCGATACGCCATAATTCTTCATCGTCACGGTCCCAAAGTCACCTGACTTGTAGCTTGTGAAGAAGTCCCTGCGTGGAGTCGCATGAAAAGAGGCTCCCAAGTTTATCACCCAGTCGGTGTCCTGACTCGTAGCCGTGAGCAAACATCATGATCTGCTGAAAGAATAACTACAACATTTCCATCCGAAGTGACCGCAGTGTAATCCGATTAATCTTTCTTCTCCTTTCCTTTTCCTTTCTTGTCGTTCTTCTTACCATGACATTCATGCTTGTAGTGGCCCTTCTTGCCACAATTACAGCATTCAACATCCTTCCTGGTACTCGACTTGCCTCTTGATTTATATCAGTCCTTCCCGCCCTTTCTGTTCTTTCCTCTCTCCCGTTCTTGTGTCACAAGAGCCTTTTGCTGAGTAGACCCCTAAGACTTCCTCCTTGTCTCCTCATTGAAGAGACAACTAGTAACCTGTTCCATGGATATCTTTCTGTCTGGCACGGAGTTCCTTAGAGACACCACCAATGTCTCCCAACTGTCAGGCAATGAACTAAGCAATAACAAAGCCTGCAATTCATCATCCAGGACCATCTTCACAACGGAGAGTTGGTTCACTATATTGCTAACTTATTCATGTGATCGGCCACAGAACCACCATCTTTGAACTTGAGATTCATAAGTCGTCGTATCAAAAAAATCTTATTGCCGACTGTCTTCCTCTCATACCGCCCTTGTAATTTCAGTCATAGGCTAGCGGCTAAGGTCTCCGTAGACACATGGTGGAATACGGAATCGTCCAACCATTGTCTAATAAACCCCACCGCCTTCCAGTCCATCTTCTTCCAATCATCATCAGACATATCCTTGGATTTTGCTGATATGCCTAAAATTGGAGAATATAAGTCCTTGCAATAAAGCAAGTCCTCCATCTTAGCATTCCATATGGTCCAGTTAGAACCATTGAGTCTGATCATCCTTAATGAGCCGCCTTCCATAATTCAGAACCGATCCCACTCCGTTCAATGAACTTATCTTTGATACCACTTTATTGGGGGCCTTGCATAAAACCTTAGGATCCAACCTCCCAAAACAAACCAGAATTATGGGATAATAAAGTGTTGAGGGTCAAATATTGCATATTAGATCCCATTTATTACATGATTTTATGAACATGATATTGTTTAACTCCTGATTTCAATCATGTTTGTGAGGCAAGGTGAATCTAGAAGCGTGGACTGGATAAGACGCTAAAAGCATGGATTTAATGCTCAAGAATCACCAAGGCATTGGATGGGACCCCAGGGGACCAAGATCGATGGATTTACACGCCAGGGATCCGAGGAAATCAAGCCGTTCACATTAGAGAGGCCCGAAAATGGTCCAGAATGCAAGATCATAGGGTTTCTGCCATCTGATTGGCTCGAAACTTCATACATTTACTGAAGGACATAAATGAACCATACAGATTAAATTCAGCCACTGGATATCTCGGGAAGTGGCCTAACGGACTGATCAGCCCCTTAATTCCCTAAGTGTGGCCCACCTGCTATATGAATAAGCCTCAACTTCAGAATCAACGCGTTATATGAGGAGACAAGACACATGGATGGAGTGGATTTTTCAGGAACGTCACCGTGGACCCCACCTGAGTCGGAGTGTACATGGTGCACAAGAGCACCAGAGGCGCACGACAACTACGTTGCCTTCCAAATCGGGTAGTCCCGTGTCCCAGTCAAAAACGACAAGTGTCGTTTGGTTCTTGCGTAAACAGCAAGTGTGCAGAGCATTTTTGCGGAAGTCGGTGGGCCACCATCATGGCCCACATGACCAATCTGATCCGTCCATCATGAGAAGGGGTTGGATTTGACCATACCCTAGGACTCTTCAGGAGTTTCTAAAGCATCATGTGCACTCTATTTTGAACCCAATCAGGTGGGCTGCGGAGGGAAGACTTACAGCCAGCTTAGATGGGCCGCATCAACGGCAATTTAAAACCATCCATATCAGATCGGTTTTGCAAGGAAAAAGCAATGGACGGTATGGATTTTCAAACCGACTCTGGCCCGTAATTCTAAGCCAAAACGGAAACTTCCGTTTCCTACCGTGCAAAGACGTGAAATAGGGAATGCGGAGGCGAACCGATGGGCCATCATCATGGACAACTAGCTCAATCCGAGTCGTCCAGTCGAATCATACGAAGGTCCTGATCAATAACTGGTGGTTCTTGGTTTGAAGAATGGCAAAAGGAGGTTGCAAATATGCTGGATGGCAGAATCGTTGCCACAAGATCAAACTGGTGGGCCACGTCAAAGGAGATCCAAAACTGACCAGGTCTGACCGGATTTTCAAGGAGAAACTGATGGACGGGGTGGATTTTGCTGGGAACTCCGGTTATAGGCTTCACCTACCATCAGCCCACGAAACGCGCCGGCCCTGTTATGCCCACGTCCGAGGAAGCTGATCGAGTCGGTGCATTGTACATTGAAACCGGACATCAGAGACTCAATCCTGACCATCCAAGATCACGGAACGAGACTTCTAATCCCGTCCAAGAAGACGAATCGTGAAAGCAAGGAAATTCATTGCCACAACTTCACGTCAAAAGCAACAGGTTGTGCATGTTTGTGTTGCGTAAAACAAGGCAACCGACCGGTTCTTTCACTGCTTCTCACGGCTTCTCGTGAGGAAACCTCAACCGACCTTCCCTGCTATAAAAAAGTAAGGAGAGAGGAGTTTTGGGCATTTAATCGACGGCTTGGACGTGAGAGAGAGATCGTAGTTTTGTTTTGTTTTGTTTTATTTTTATTTTTATTTCCTTCTGTTTTTGTTTAAGAGATCCAACCCATTCATGTTGGGCTGAACCTCTTAGCTAGGGCTAAGAGGTGAAGCTTGTGGCGTGATGGGAGATCTCTACTGCTTGGATTCATGCTATGAACTATGTTGATTCTAGTTTTGATTAAAGGGAAGGGAATATTTCTAGTTTTTTAATGGTTTGTTGTGACTGAAATTACAATAGATCTGCGATGGTTTTGAGTATTTCTTTATCCTTTTTATGTTTATGACGTCAGGAAGCCCTGTTGTTCACCATCGTCTCCTAGGCATGGTTGGATGTCGGTACCCTTCCTAACCCTCATAGCATGTTGATTGGTTGGTAATTAGTTTAATTCTGTTGTTTGCTTTGCCTCTTGGGCATGGTTTGGTGATGGAATCCATTTTAATTCATATACCTTTCATCTCTTAAAAACTATATCAACGACAGTTCAGTTAATTTCCATGAAGCAGGCGTAAGATCTCCCTGATCTCTACAAGTGGATCCTCTGAATCCCTAGTTTCTCTCCTCCGAATTCCTTAAGTTTTAATTTAATATTGCACCATTATTCCTTCAATTCTATCTAATTTACATTACATCTTAGTCTAGTTCTAATTTACGTAGTTTCAAATAACGTACAAGTATCAGTCCCTTGGGATTCGACCTCGGTCTTACCAAGTTTATTACTACATCACAACCCTGCACTTGGGGAGTGATCATAAAGCAATGAAATAAATCAAAGCACAAATCACACGACACAAGAGATTTTTACGTGGAAAACCCTCAAAGAGGTAAAAACCACGGGACCTCGTCCAGATCAACAATCCACTATGAAGTAGAATGTTACAACCTTCTTCACTCACGAAGGAGTACATAAACAATAAGAAAATAAAAGAAAAATGGAGAAATCACACCGATCACGAGGACTTAGAAACGCTGAGATATAGTAGATCACCTCTACGAGCATAACCTTCTTTCCACAAGCTTCCTCTCTCTCTTTCTCTCTCTCTCTCTCATACCTTTGATATCCCTAAACCCTTTAACAAACCCTTGCAAAGCTTTAGGAAACCCTCTTGCATTACCTAGAAAGGCCCTAGACACCCCTATTTATAGTTTAGGAAACTCCCTTCCGCACCCTGCCGCGAAATGCCTCAGATTTCCGTAGTCCACACAAGATTCGAACTCAAATCTACGTAAGCTCGACTGGTTGAGCCGAGTCCTTGGCCGATCGAGCGGCCCCTTCGACCGGTCGAGCACCTTGGAAAAAATACATCATTTGGTCGTTGGACTTTGAGTCGAGCCTCACTCAACTGGTCGAGCACCACCCGCAACTGGCCACTCGACTGGTCAAGCAGCGCGGTGAATTACTCTGAATTTTCAACCTGCTACATTGTCTCTCCCCTGAACTAAGGAGGAAAACCCCATCACCTATTACCTTTTAAAAATCATTTTCAAAAAAGGTTTTCAATAAAAAATTTTAATAAACTACTTTATTAACTCAAGTTCTATCATCCATGAGATTGCTTTTAAGGGAAGTTAAGTTTAGCTATGCAAGAAAGGGTCTATAGCTCGAGTGAAACCCATTACAACGTTTATATGAAATCCATTCTAACCAATACGAGTGTCACCCCACGTTAGGCATAGGGCTAAAACATCAGCCCCATTCATGATTTAGGTGGACCACACTAATAATGTAGAATTTTGGAGCCCACCAAAGCTACTTACCATTTGCTTTCATGGCGTGACAGGCTAACTGACAAGAACTCCATTAATAATTACTTGAATTAATGTAGTGGCTTATTTAAAGCCATTATTGAAAATGGTAGCATGATGTGAAAACATATGTAATAATGTAGAATTTTATAAAAACCTTTTGTAAATGGCAATATAAATTATATAGTAGTTAGGTAGTTTTTTAAAACCTCCTGTAAATAATAATTACTTTGAGCAGTTTGATTTTCTAATTACGGTGGTATTTCAAGGTAAATGGGCAATAAATATTTACTTTTGTATTTCCTTTGGATTGTCAAGGTAATCGTTGACAGCCATCCTCATTGATGGCACTCGTCACGGTACACAGGGAGAAAAACGTTAAATCACGAGGGCTTGCTATGATGTATGTGTCTTATCTACTCTGTCCATCCCTTTAGCCAGCTCTTTTTAAGGCGTGAGCCGAAAAATCACGCAGATACAAAGATTCTTTTTTTTTTTTTTTATAAAAAAAAAAAAAAGCTTTCCATATATAGTGGCCAATTACATTTAGGGGTCCTGGAGAAAAATGACCTGGGGGACGCCTATCGTAGGATCAGGAAGTTAAACAAAGCTTTATACAAAACTAGAGAGAAGGAAAAACAGAAACTTAGCCTCGCCCCTCTCGACTCTCGAACCATCCCTAATGGAGCCGAGCCCCACCTTGTCTAAGAATCACTACAAGAAAAGGGGGTTTTAGCCTCGGTTCAAAATTGAGGCTAAAAAGGTTAAAAACTGAGGCTAAAACCTTTAGCCTCAGTTTTGCCTCAGTTATCCAAACCGAGGTTGAAACCCCTGTAGCTAAAGGCTTTAGCCTCAGTTTTAGCAACCGAGGCTAAAATGACTTTTATAGCCTCGGTTCTTAAAGTGAGGCTAAAAACCTTTTTAGCTTCAATTTTCTTGAAATGAGGCTAAATCAAAATTTTAGCCTCCATTGTTTTCAACTGAGACTAAATCCAAATTTTAGCCTCAATTGCCTCCAACCGAATTAAGCTAAATCTATTTTTAACCTCGGTTCTCAACAACCGAGGCTAAAGTCTTTAGCCACGGGAATTTCAGCCTTGGTTATCAACAACTGAGGCTAAATTCAAGCCTCAGTTACAAATTGAGGCTAAAATTTTTTTAAAAAAAATATTTATTCAATCCACTCATGAAACAATCAATCATGAAAGCCACAATACCAACAAAACAGTTAACAACAGTCTATTTAAAGTTTAACTCAATCAAACTGTTACACAACATTAGGTTCCACAAATAATACAAAGTCATGGTCGCACCCGTCATCACCGGTGCCGTCGTGCTTGGCGGACCTTGAGATAACACTGCCCATCCATCTTCTGCTGCTTCCAGGCCAAAGTCATCATTGCCTCTACCAGCATTCTCCATTCGAATTGTGCGTAGCAGGCCCTGCAACCTCAATAGGTAGCTCTGGCCTGCTGGCTGCAAGACATGCTTGGCTATATCCTAGTTCTAGCTGTGTAGTAAGGCCGGCACAACCTGCTCCAGGACCTAAAGATATCCTCCGATCTCCAACTACTGCAGGAGCAATAGTAGGCACAACAGTCTGTGAACTATTGCAAGTGTCCTAAATAAACAAATCAACATCAAAACCACACAACCATGGGATTTAAATGATTATGGAGGATCTTTTGTTCACTTAGTAAAATACCTTGAAAAGCATATACGGCTCATTGGGAGAAGAGTATATCTGAAAGACAGATACCATAACAGTAAGAAAGCCTTTAGGTTTGCAGCACAAAACATAATTTTTTTGTAATAAGCTTACCTGATTAACCTGGAACTCTGTACGATCAAATCCAGGTATAACAATCTCACAGAATATCTTCATTTCTGGAACCTCAGTTGCTAAGTTGCACCTATAAATAATGCCGGGAGTAAGGAAGCTAGTGAAGCTAATAAAAAATATGGATGTTGCAATAGACCTGTTTCAATAGACCTGTCTAGTGGTACCTATGTCTAGCGGTGAGGTTCTAGAAATGAAGATATTCTGCAGAAGAGGTCTATTGTTAGACATAGGATGGGATCCAGAAATCCTGTAAACGGTACCTATGTCTAGCGGTATGGGATGTTGAAATAGACCTGTTTCCAAGTCCCTTATCTGCAGAACATACTTGCAGTCACTTAAATAGCTCACTAAAAGTTGGTTACCATTCACAGCTTTTGTCGATTCGAGCACGTTCTTTTCAGCTTCTTGGAGCACATCAGTCCATACACTTGGCTCCCTGAGAAGATATTGCAGGTTCGAATAAAATAAGTCAGCTACTTGGCTAGAAAAACTTTACACAAATCTTTCAGTCTATACTACAGAAAATAAGATGAAGATGTAATGTGATGCACTTATTTATGATACAAAAATGTATAACCGGTAACTTTGATGAGTAATGACAGGTCATAAAGCACTGACTTATTTCTATTTGAAATGTCGAGTTCTACAATGTGAGCTATTGTAATGGTAGTAAAATGCTCAAATATGCATGGTTAGAAGCATTCATCTGATATCCAATCGGGTGCAACGGAAGAACAAAATTCTCAGCCCAGAAACTTTGAATCATGAACTTCTAGCAAACACTGTAAATAGAAACTGTATATCCAAGAAAGAAATAGAAATTTCACCTTGGAATAAAATGGAAGAGAATCACAACAAACACAAAATCATAAGACCGAATCATTTTAGGCCGATTGATGAATTGAATTTGATAGATAAACAAGGTCTACTACACTGATATGGGCTTTCCACCATTTCTTAGATGGCAACAACTCATCTGTAGCGCACATGCGTACATGTAATATGAAATCCAGGCCATCCAAATCATTGACCCAAATGGGAGAATTGACTAATGACCCTTTGATTGTTTTAATGAAATGGATGACCAAAGAAGAAAATACAGCAACAGTTCAAATTAAAACAAAATGGACCAGAGACAGAATACATCCTCAAGATCCATCCATGGTGAGGGCAAGCAATCCAAATGATGGTGCCATTTTGGATGAAATATATCCCGAAGATTGCAGAATGAGCGCGCGTCCTTGCTCCATACTCCCCGTACGAGCCATCTAGTTGGCCACGGTATTACCTTCTCTAAAAATATGCTGGAACTTAAGATTTCCACTTCGCCTAATGTGGTTAATCCTCTGGATCCAGTACCCCCATTTCCAGCCGGGTTTAGCGGAACCAGAGAGGAAATTGACCACCAGTTGTGAATCCAATTCCACAATCACATTCTTAAAACCTCTACCTATACACAGATCCATACCGTCAAAAATTGCTCTGAGCTCTGCGTTAACATTAGATCCCACTCCATATCCTACAGAGAACGTGAATTGAAAATTACCTTTGTCGTCTCTACATATGCCACCTCCACCAGAATTGCCTGGGTTGTCGAGGGACGATCCGTCCACGTTGAGTTTCACCCATCCTAGTTGCGGTTTGACGCATCTCACTGCCGTGGGCGGGTGGTAGAGGCCATGAGATGAGCTCCATCGACAAGCTGAGTGAGAAACCGAACTGTGCCTGACAGTGTCTCCTGCGTTGGTCGTTGGGCGAGCATAAAGAACCGGACTGCCCTGTAGGCCCGCTGATGCTCCCTCACCCAAATCACCATTGATGATGGATAGCCACCATTTACCTCTAGTAATAATAGAAGCAGCCGATGGAGATATGCCTTCAAAGACTGCTGCATTCCTCCACTTCCAGATGCTCCATAAGATGATAGACGGGGCCAGCTTATACAACAAAGATTTCGCCGAACTTGAAGTAGTGGCTGCCCACCACTGGGCCAATCTGGCCTCAACCAAATCTGTCTCCAGAATGTGGATGTCAAACAACCTGCTGAAGAAGGATTAGGCGGCCACCACAAGCTGACTGTTCAAAAAGAGATGGGAAATGGATTCAGAGGAGTGGCCCTGTCAAGAATTACCGCAACAACACACACATTTGGACACCATATTAAAAGCTTCTTGAGGACCCCAAAAGTTTTAGATTAACATGATATTTTTGTTTCCCTTTTATCTATAACTATGTGACCTTATGACTAGGTTGGATGAAAAATAAACATCAATGTGGACCCTAGGGAAAAAACAACTTTCAACCATTGACGTCTTTATGATCGTTGTTTCCTGTGGTGTGGTTCACTTTAGCTTTGGATTTGTCTCACTTTTCAGCTCATAGCTTAAAATTTGCTGTTAAAAATTAATGAACGGTGTGGATAAGTCACATATATCATGATGGGGCCCATATATTTAAATGTGTAAAACATAGTTTTTATGTGCCGATTTTCAAAACGTAATTCCTGCCCATTTGAGTAAGTCATAATTAATTATTTCCATGTATTTATATGTATTTATCAGGGAACTTAAAAATCAAAGGATACGGGAGATCCAATTTTAAAATAAAAAATTGTCCATGTCCATTTCAATGGAGCCGGTGATTGAAAAAGATACACCTCCCAGATAATTTCAACTGATCCGCAAGTTTCCGTGTGGACAAAAAAAGTTACCGTCCACCTGCCATTAAATACGGACGCGGATTAGATACTCACAGGTTGAATCGCGAGACTCGCTCCTGAAGTGACCTCACCATGTTATGTGTGACCCACTATCATATATGTGTTGTATCCACACCATCCATCCATTTGCAGAGATCATTTTAGGGTATGAGATAAAGAATGATTCAGATCTAAATCTATAGTGGACCCACCGCAGAAAAGTGTAGAAAGAGTGACGCCCACCGTTGACACCTTCGCGATGATGTTTATCTGAGATCCAATGTGTTCATTAGTTAATACAAACATGAAAGAAGGGAAAACACAAATTTCAGCTTATCGGAAACTTTTGGGATTCTTCAAAAGTTTTAATGGTGGGCGTCACTCTCTTCACTGTTTCCTGTGGTGGGGTACAATCGAGATTTGGATCTGACTCATTCTTTGGGTCATGCCCTTAAATGATCTCTCTAAATGGATGGTGTGGATACAACGCATATATCCTGGTGAGTCCCACATAACTTAACGACGTATCGAGTCTCACCTTTAAGTACCAAATCCGCATCCTGTTTCGAGTCGAATTTCCGTGATTCACGGGATGCATTTCGTCGATACGATGTCTTTGTTGAAAAAATAGCCGGCCACTTGCAATGAATACTTCTTCTCAGAACGTTCTTCTCAGAACGCGGATTGCATTTATCTCAGAACGCGGATTGAATCCAATACTTCAGAACGCGGATGGAATCCAATACTTCTTCTCAGAACGTTCTTCTCAGAACGCGGATTGCATTTATCTCAGAACGCGGATTAGATACTAAGGAAGTCAGTAGCCAAATCATTACTGAAGTGACTTCACTAGGCTATGTGGACCTCCTTGATGCATATATTGTATCCATACCGTCCAAATATTTGTAGAGATGCTTTTATGGCATTATAGAGATAATGAGATAAATATAGATTTCAAGTGGACCTACCAAAGAAAACCGTTGGAGCAGTCACACCCACCATTGAAACATTTATAAGGCCCACCTTGATGTATTTTTGAGATACAGCTCGTTCATAAGTTAACATGGAGATAGATGAAGTGAAATCAAAAATACCAGCTCGATCGGAAACTACTGTAGCCCCTAAGAAGTTTTGAATGTTGGATGTCACTGTCCCCATATTTTCTTTGGTGGAGTCTACGTAAACTTTAGATCTATCTCATTCTCTTTGTAATGACATAAAACGATCTTTAGCTGTAGTTCTGTGTTGCTCAAATGAAATCAAAGTTACATGAACCCCACGATGGTTTATTTATTATATCCACACCGTTCATCAATTTTTTGAGATCATTTTAGAGCATTAGCCAAAAAATAACCATATCCAAATCTCAAATAAACCACACCAAAAATAGCAGCAGGATAATGATTTTCACCATCAAAAAATTTATATGGTCCATCATAACATTTATTTTCCATCCAATCTGTCATAAGGTCACAAATACCTTTAGGAAGAGAAAAAACAAATTTCATGTTGATCCAAAACTTCCGTGACCCCAAAAGGGTTTTAATGGTAGACGTTCAATCCTCCGGTGCTTTTTGCATTGTGGTCCACTTTACTTTATATCTATCTTATTTTTCATCTCAAGCATTATGAAGAGCTAGCCAATTGGATGGACGGTTTGGATATAGCACATACCTCACCGTAAAGGAAGTGCTTTAAAAATATAAGCGATCCATGATTATCTCTAACAAATGGATGGTTCAGATTGTTGATTGGGCTTATTTATGTGCAAACAATCTCAACCGTCCATTTTATCAGGTACCGATTGGATGCTTGGAGTTGTCTGATTTTTGCTTCTTAACCCATGCCAATCCTCTCAGAGCTAACCGAAAGCCCGGGCTGATCGATTGAACTATCCAAGTGGCTCGACCGTTGGTTCTATCACGTGGGGCCCATGGTTTGCTCCTCCATACCTTTCGGTCATAGAGTAGGTGGACCATGACCCAAAATCTTTCATATTGTTCCATTAATGCAACATATCTTAACCATTGCTATACTCTTCTTCTCTACATTTGCATGCTGTCTCTCTGCATTCCTTGCTTCTCTATCTTCTCTCTCTCATAGCATTGTTAGCTTCTCTATCCTCTCTCTTCCTGACTCGTGAAAGTCCTTACCATTGCATATTTTCTAAGCTTTCTATATCTTTCTCACACTTCAAATTCCTCCCTTCCTCCTATCCACACATACCCAAAAGGAGAAAACACTTCAAATTCCTCCCTTCCTCCTATCCACACATACCCAAAAGGAGAAAACACTTCAAATTCCTCCCTTCCTCCTATCCACACATACCCAAAAGGAGAAAGAAAGAAGAAACAACATGGCTTATCCGCTGGTCTCGACCGTAGCAGAGAAATTGAACAACCTCCTCCAAGATGAGGTAGCTTTATTGGTGGGTGTCACCGATGAGATCAAAAAGCTTTCCCGTACGTTCACCTTGATCCAAGCTGTGCTTAAAGATGCTGAAACTCGGCGATCGAAGGACGAATCGGTGAAGATCTGGTTGCAGAATGTCAAAGATGTGGCCTATGATGTAGATGACATACTAGATGAATGGATGACAGAAGCTCTCAAATCACAAGCACCCGATGAAGGTGTTGGGTCCTTTTTCAGCAAGAAGAAGATAAGAAGCTTCCTCTCCTCTGTTACTAGCTTCAATCATCTCAAGTTACGCCACAAAATTGGGAATATGATAAAGGATGTGAAGGGTAGATTACATGATATCGCCGAAGAGAAGAATCAATTGGGTCTTAGAGCAGATAGTGGGGAGGGTGAGAGAGCAGATAGTGAATTAAGGCGGGGTGAGATCAGAGAGCGAGAGACAAGCTCCCTACTCGACCAAACATCAGTCATAGGTAGAGAAGGTGAAAAGAATGAAATCCTACAGTTGTTGCTGCAGGAGGTAACAGAGGTGCCCTTTGTCATTTCTATCGTTGGAATGGGGGTTTGGGCAAGACCACCCTTGCTCAGCTCATCTACAACGATGAGAAAGTGAAGGAGCATTTTGACATGAAAATGTGGGTTTGTGTTTCTGAAGATTTTGATGTGAAACGGATTTCGAAATCAATCTTAAAATCTGCAGATGGGACTAATTGTGATCATCTAGACCTAGACCCTTTGCAACATCTCCTCCATGTTATGTTGCAAGCAAAGCGATTCTTGCTGGTGCTTGATGACGTTTGGAGCAAAGACAGTGAGAAGTGGGAGAAGCTGAGACTTCCCTTCCAAGCTAGTGCACCTGGGAGTCGAATCATTGTAACCACTCGTATTGAAGATGTTGCGGGCATGATGGGAAGTACTGATCACATGCACAAACTGGCAGTCTTATCCGACCACAATTGCTGGTTGTTGTTCAGAAGTAAAGCACTGGATCATCGGAGTGAAGAAGAGTGTTCTGAGCTGGAAGATATTGGAAGGCAAATCGTAAAGAAATGTGGAGGGGTGCCTCTCGCTGCAAAGACAATAGGGAGTGTCATGCACTCGAGAAGGACTAGAAGCCAGTGGGAGCTTGTCTTGCAAAGTGAGATGTGGAACTCAGGTGATGTCTTTGAAGGCATTTTACCAGCTTTGTTACTAAGCTACTATGATTTGCCTCCTGCTCTCAAGCAGTGCTTTGCATATTTCTCCATGCATCTTTCCGAAAGATGGGGAGATAGGGAAGGATACGATAGTCAAGTTATGGGTGGCACAAGGCTTCATCTGCTCCATTAATGGAAGTGGAGACATGGAAGAAATTGGCGAACTGTACTTTGATGATTTGCTAAGGCGCTCACTGCTCCAAGATGCAGAAATCAATAGCGATGGCAGCATAGAATATTGCAAGATGCATGATTTAGTTCATGATCTAGCGCAATACGTTGCAGGAATTGATTGTTCAGTGGTGGATATTAGCAAGGAAACCTTGTTAAACCTAAATAATGTCCGGCATTCATTTTTAGTTGACAATGATAAAGCTGGTGATGAAGCTCATAAATTGGCTTCCATTTCAGCCACCTTGCATAAGGCCCACAAGTTGCGGACGTTGCTACTACAATACTCAAGAACGACGTTGCTACAACAATACTCAAGAATCTCCAAGGTGCCAGACAAGTTATTTCATCATTTGAGATGCCTAAGAGCATTGGACTTCCGTAGGACTGGCATCAAGAAATTGCCTCAGACGGTGGGACAGTTGAAACACTTGAGGTATCTTGATTTATCTCACACAGACATAGAGGAGTTGCCAGGGGAATTGAGTAATTGCAGGAATTTACAGACCTTGAGACTCAATCACTGTAAGAAGCTAAGAAAACTGCCTAGAGAGATGGGAAAAATGATTAGGCTGAGGCATCTAGAATTTGAAGACTCTAATGGTTTGAGCTACTTACCAGAGGGTATAGGGAGATTAACTGAGCTTCGGACATTAACAAAGTTCATTGTGGGGGGTGACGACCAAGGATGTAAATGTGGAGAACTGAAACACCTCAATCATCTTCAAGGTACTCTTCCAATTACCGGCTTGCAAAATATCAGGAGCAGGGATGAAGCGAGCGAGGCAGAACTGCACGAGAAGCAGCACCTTCGTGCTCTATCCTTGGAGTACGATGATGATGATGGTGAACCGTTGGATGATGAGGTGAAGAGGCTGGAGGATGTGCTCAAAAGCCTTCAGCCTCATGCAAACTTGAAAGAGTTGGAAATATGGCATTACAAAGGTTTCATGCTTCCCAAGTGGATAAGGAATCCAATGTTAGTTAAGGTGAAACTCTGGCATTGTACACAGTTGAAGTCTCTGCCAGAGTTGGGACAACTCAAAGCCCTCCAAACTCTGGAGATCTTCAATTTTCTACAATTGAAGTCTCTGCCAGAGGAGTTGGTACAACTCAAAGCCCTCCAAACTCTGCGTATCTATGATTGTCCACAGTTAAAGTCTCTACCAGAGGACTTGGGACAACTCAAAGCCCTCCAAACTCTTGATATCTATGATTGTCCACAGTTGAAGTCTCTACCAGAGGAGTTGGGACAACTCAAAGCCCTCCATACTCTGCATATCTATGATTGTCCACAGTTAGAGTCTCTATCAGAGGAGTTGGGACAACTCAAAGCCCTCCAAACTCTGCGTATATATGATTGTCCACAGTTGAAGTCTCTACCAGAGGAGTTGAGACAACTCAAAGCCCTCCAAACTCTGCTTATCAATGATTGTCCACAGTTGAAGTCTCTACCAGATGAGTTGGGACAACTCAAAGCTCTCCAAACTCTAAAGATAGGGAGCTGTCCACAGTTGCAGTGTCTACCAGAGGAGTTGGGACAACTCAAAGCCCTCCAAACTCTGTCTATCTCCAATTGTCCAGAGTTGAGGTCTCTACCAGAGGAGTTGCAACACCTCACAATGCTTCAAGAATTATATATCATCAACTGTCCACTCTTAAAAGAGCGCTTCCAAGATGGAGGAGAAGATCGTCACAAGATTGCCCACATCCCGAATATCACCATTTATCCATCTGAATGATCCACTCCAATACGAGGAGAGGTGGAGAGGAAATCAACAACAGCTTCAACGAGTGTATATCAACAACTGTCCACTCTTAAAAGAGCATTGGCGTGATGGAGGAGAAGATCGTCACAAGATTGCCCACATCCCGAATATCATCATTTATCCAGCTTTGTTTTGGAGGTCAGGTTCTTTGGCCCCCTCCCATCTCATGTAATTTTTTCTTTTTAATAAAGCTTGCACTGGTACCGTCCAACTTCACACACACGAAACAAAAACAAAGACATAAATAAAGATCATGTGACCAACACTATATAGTTGCCTTATATAAGAGCATGAGATGGGCCACATATATATTGGATCCTCATTTTCTCTTAACCTTTCATTTATTCTGATGTATCAAAGCTGGTCCAAAAAATCTTTCCAAACTTGAATGCACTGAGCATTCACGGTCAAGTTAAACACTTAAATTTAGTAACAGAGTCCTGGCCCATTTCACCATCTGGCCTGAAATTCGTGATTGAGCCTGGACCATTAAGTACAAATGAGCCTGGGCTCAGCGGGCGGGCTCCTCTCGGGCCTTTATCGAAGCATTAACAATCCTAATGAGGTAGACCGGTAGGTGAAAAGTATTATGGGACACCCAGTTTGGCCAAAAGTAAGATCCAGTGTCGAAGAAGAGTGCTCCAACAAAAATCTTTTGGATTCAAAGATCATAGCTGTTCATTTTCTTGCCTTTCCATGGTTGATTGTGGTTTCTTTTTTCCATTTCCAAACATCCTCTGTTCAATATGCATAGATGCACATGTATGGTATGCATATATAGTGGATAGACGTGTTCATGAATCCAATAATATTTTAGTTTTCATTCCATGTGCTTGATTTTGATGGTGTGGTGAACTTGATGAACTAATCGACCTAGCTATGCACTGGCAATCTTTGCAATGGAATACACTTTTTAAAGCCCCTTTATACACACACACACCATCATATGATAGCTCAATCTTTTAGAGTAATTGGTTGTTTGACAAGCTGTGATTTGTTTTATAAATTATAGCCCATGTAATTAATGGACCGCTTTTTTCCAATTACATTTATATGCAAAGCCAATGACTTTTACATTAAAAAAACCTTCAAGTTATATGCCCATGTCAGACATGTATGGCAACTAGAAGTGGTTAGTTTGGTGAGATGTGATTCGTGTGCAAATGGCAACGAACCTATCCATCATGGTTTCCATAAAAATTATCCAGATCCTCAGCTGGCCACAAACAGAAAAATCTTGTTTGTTGCAATTTAATTGGATCACATCATCACCGCACTATATTTAATATAGCAATACTGATAACATCAGTGATCAGTGATGACATGGACCAATCTAGATACAGGAATACATGATTTTTCTGCTTGTGGCAAGCAGATGATTCGGATTCCCATTAAAAAAGTTGGATACTTATGCTAATCTAACAACCATCATGTAAGACATTATGTGAATTTTGGAGTTTTGGGTAGTTGTTTATCATTTTCTATAGTTTGGTCCACATAATTATTGGATAGGATAGTTTTTGGGGGCCATTGGAATGTTTATTTTCCATCCAACCTGTTTATAAGTTACAATTGTAGCCGGTATGAAGGGACCGCACAAACATATGCTTAATCTAAAACTTTTGTTACCTGTTTTTAATGGTCAGTTACCATTGTTTCCTATGGTGCGGTCGACTTGAGATTTGGAACTGCTTCGTTTTTGTATCATGCCCTAAAATGACTTGTCAAAACTGATGGAAGGATTGAATGTAAGGCACTGAATCTTCATTTGCAATCCCCATCCTGGTACACTTGCCATTGCATACCAGAAGTGGATTAGGTGCAGCCCTGCCTCACCCAACACGGTGCAGCTCTGACAGTGGGGCTGACCTTGATATATGTATTAAAACTTACCATTGCAAACTTCTTGAGGGCCATAAATTGTTTTTATGTTACTTATTCTTTGGCCCATGACGTTAAATTAAATTCTGAATCCAACTGACGGAATGGATTTGACACATCCCACGGTGGGCCCACAACCCTTAACACATAACAACATAGACTCTTAACATATGATAACCTAAACTCTTAATATATCACAACCACGACCCAGGCCATAAGGAGTTTCTTCCTTCACTTGCATCCGAAATGCGGCTCGGTTCGTCATCTTGCTCATGGAGTAAACAGCTCTTGCAGACGAAAGCGGGTTTTGGGACTGGTTGGATTGCTTAAATCCTAGTAGTAGTTAGCAGTATTAGCTATTTTGCAAGTAGACAATGAGTAGCTGTAGCTGCTATATTCAGCATATTAGGTGTGTCTAGTAGCAAAGTAGAGAATCTCACATTTTTTTTGGAATTCGTTATTCTGCACTATCACTAGGATTCACACCCATACTGATTGATAAACACACCCATCATGATATAAATTTAGAAATTAAAAATGGGTGTTATTTATCAAAGTGGGTTGGTAATGACATACATGAATGTATCTATCAATAGGAAATTGATATTCACCCCCAACCTAATTGATAGACACGTCTATCATGACATAGAATTAGAGAAATGGGTGTATTTATCAACCTGTGTAGGTAATGACATACATGCATGTGTCTATCAGCAGGATAGAATTAGAAAAATGGGTGTATTTATCCACCTAGGGTAAGTAATGACAGACATGTATGTATCTATAGAATTAGAAATTTGGGTTTATTTATCAACTGGGTAGGTAATGACACACATGTAGTCCAACCTCTCTCTTCATAGGAAGAAGATGAAGAAATAGCTTTGTTCATTGAGGAATTAATAGATGGAGCTCTTATCACAGGGTATAACTGAATCATCGATCCATCTCTTCCTTCATTTTCTTTCTTAGAGGTTCTAATTCAATACTCTTCTATATCCCAGCTCCTCTACAGGTCATACATGTGACATTGTAGTACATGTGTGTGAGATTTTAGCCATACATTAGATTGGTCTCTGGCCAGGAATTTTACATGGTGGGCCTGGCTGATGGACAGCCTGGGTGTTTCAAACAATTGCAAGCATGATACACATGGGTGTATATATATCATAGTGGGGCTCACAGAACCCCTGACAAGACCGTCAATCTCTAGCAATAGACCAACATATGAACGGTCTAGATCTCCTACATGCAATCCATCAAAGTGCGTGACAACTAATTTCGATAGTTAACCGATCAAAGGTTTGAAAGAGCTCCAATTTAAGAATTTTTTTTTTTTGGTATATCTTCTATCCATAATAAAGTCCATCGGCCCTGGCCCACCCCAACATCAGGCCCAAGCCCTGGCCCTGCTAGGCCAGAGCGGGCCCGCCCAGGCCCGACCCACAAGCCCATAGCTTTAGTCCAAAGTAACGTAGTTATGCAACCAAAACTGTGTATTTGGCCCACTTGGGTTTTTGTTTCCTTACTACAAGCATCCTCCCAAGGTTTCCAGGAGTTGTTTATCACATCCATGAATTGTTGTCAGCTCTTGTAAGTAGAGCAATTAATGGGCCAGATGGCCCACCATGAGATGGAGTTGGGCTGGAGTATGGGCTCAAGAGCTGGGTTCGTGCTTAAAATTCAGGCCCGTTTCTCAATCAGGCTAGGTTTGGACCATGTACAACAGCCCCTCATTTCACGGCTCATATTTAAAGATTGAATTATTTTGGCTTGTCATGGGCCTGGGCTGAGCTCGGGCCTATGTTGAACAATGAGGGCTGGGCTTGGATAGAGCTTGGCCCTGCCTTACCCTAGCCCGGCCATTGACACCTTTAAACGGTCCAGTTCGATGATCTTTGATCTGAGCTCTCTATTGTTGACTTGCGGCCTATATAGCTGCGAATAATGGTTTGTTGAACGTACACGATTATTTGTGATTTTATTGCACCCCACATGGCAATCTCAGTTGAATGGACCCATTTTCAGCACTGATAAATAGTATTTTTCTCCCACTAACTCATGTATGCACGTGTTTGGTAGTTCTTTGATGAGAAGAGAGAAATCCCTATTAGGGATGTTAATGGGCCGTGCCAGCACGTGTTTGGTCTTGTCTCCTCTTGGGCTGGGCTTGGGCTGGAATATCAGACTGAGATCTAGCTTAGTCTTAAAAGTCAGGCACATTTTTCAAACGGACTGGGTTTGGACCATGTACAACAGCCTGACTTGAATCTGCCCTAGATCGACCCATTAGGGTTTGTAGGGGCAATTTTACAATATAGACAGTATGTAAGGGCCAGTTTGGCCAGGCGGATTGGAAGGGATTGGATGGTATTGGAAGGGACTGGAAGTTAAATCCCGGGATTGGTCCGGCGTGCCAAACAGACTGGGTGATCTGATCCGGGATATAGCAATCCCATGGATCCTAAGACAATCCACTGACAACACCATCATTACCTTTAAATCCCATCCAATCCACCCTAATCCGCTCAAATTTGTCAGGGACGTGTTTGGTTTGAGGGATTGGAAGGGATGAGAAGGTTTAATCCCAGGATTGGCCGGGCGTGCCAAACAGACTCGATATAGCAATCCGGGGAGATAGCAATCCCATGGATCTTAAGACAATCCACTGACAACATCATCATTGCCTTGAAATCCATGCCATCAACCCTAATACCATTCAATCCCTTCCAATCCACCCGTCCAAACGGGCCCTAAAGATTTTCATTTACTCTTCTGGCTGA
Organism: Magnolia officinalis; assembly: GCA_021015155.1. NCBI lineage: Eukaryota > Viridiplantae > Streptophyta > Magnoliopsida > Magnoliales > Magnoliaceae > Magnolia > Magnolia officinalis. The sequence goes on along the minus strand of JAJHSJ010000009.1, from coordinate 71,010,123 downwards.
TAATGGTAGATTACAATTTCTAGGTTTATCCTTCAATCTGATGATTATGGACAGACCTGATTAGTTCAAAGAAACTTGTGGGGGCCACGTTTTGGACAGCCTTAACGAAAGTCCTAAGGGCCCGTTTGGACGGGTGGATTGGAAGGGATTGGAAGTTAAATCCCGAGATTAGCCGGGCGTGCCAAACAGACAGGGGTGATCTGATCGTGGGATATAGAAATCCCATGGATCTTAAGACAATTCACTGACAACACCATCATTACCTTTAAATCCCATCCAATCCACCCTAATCTGTTCAAATTTGCCTGAGATGTGTTTGGTTTGAGGGATTGGAAGGGATGGGAAGGTTTAATTCCGGGATTGGCCGGGCATGCCAAACAGACTCGATATAGCAACCAGGGATATAGCCATCCCATGGATCTTAAGACAATCCACTGACAACACCATCATTACCTTGAAATCCATGCCATCCACCCTAATACCATTCAATCCCTTCCAATCCACCCGTCCAAATGGGCCCTAAGGGATTGGATGGAATTGGAAGGGATTGGAAGATAGATCCCAAGGACATCACCATCATTACCTTTAAATCCCATCCAATCCACCCTAATCCCTTGAAAATTGCCTGAGACGTGTTTGGTTCGAGGGATTGAAAGGTTTAATCCCGGGAGTGGCCAGGCATGCCAAATCAGACCGGATATAGCAATCCCATATATCTTGCACCAATCCACTATAGCAGCTATTATTACCTTGAAATTCGTGCAATCCACTCTAATACCTCCAATCCGATCCAATCTGCCCGACCAAACAGGCCCTGAGGGGTGTTTGGTGCATGGGATTACATGGGTTTAAGTGGGATGGAATTAGGAAAATGCAATAATTACTTGGTGTCAGGGATTCTCGCTTAATCCCGTGGCTTAGCGTCTGGGATGAAAATGGATTGGTAAATCACCCTACTACTACTGGTTGGTGCTCCGTGGGCTCCACCATGATGTATGTGTATCATCCATTCCGTCCACCCATTCTTCCAGATCATTTTATGGTAAGAGCCCAAAAATGAGTTTGATCCAAATCTCAAGTGGACCACACGGTGTTGATTGAACAGCCACCATTGAAAACATTTTTGGGGTCACAAAAGTTTTCGATCAAGCCGATATATATTTTTTCCCCTTCATCCAAGTCTTTATGACCTAATCAACCGGTTATATGTCAAATAACCATTATAGTTGGCCTAGGAGGTTTTTAATGGTGGAATTCAATCACTACTGTTTTCTCATGGTGTGGTCCACCTGAGATTTATGTCTACCTCATTTTTGGGATCAAGCCCTAAAGTTATATTTCAAAATGGATGGACAGCATGGATAAAAGACATACATCATGGTGGGGTCCATATAACACCGACCAAAGTAGGAATACGGAAATCCCCTACCAGGTGTGGATTTCAAGAAGAGGCTTCACAACCCAGGCCAGACACGTCGATGGGATGATCCGTGGGATATTAAAACCCACCCCCACTTAATCCCCTTTAAACCCATGCCCCAAACCCAAACACCTCCTAGGGCGTGTTTGGCCGGGCGCTGGATGTGGACTATCCCGTGAGTAGGAGGGTTATCCCCATCCCCCATTTGGGATGGCAGGATGTACCTTGCCTCGTAAACACCGCCCTTTGGCTAACATGGATTCTGCCAATCCCAGGATGTGATTTTTCACCTCTATGTGGGGCCCACCAAGATATCAATGAGATATCCACTCCGTCCATCATTTTCACCGGCCTACATTTAGCCAGAAACCTGTTTTAAGACAAATATAAAACAATGAGTGGGGCACACCACAAGAAGCAGTGTAGAGGCAAACCCATCCATTTGGGCCGGTCGAAACAGGCTGCTGTATATCCCATGGGCTATCCCAAACCCATGGGATCAAGGGACAAACACGGACATCACCATCATTACCTTAAAATCGATTCCATCCCACCTAATCCCATGGAACTGGTCCGGCCAAACACGCCCCTAAGGTTCACGAGTTTCTACCCAATACACGATTTTCGCGAGAAACTGGTTTATCGTACGAGTTGCATCGTTTCTGTTGTGGTAGGAAACTTCTGGGCGGTACGCATCAGATTGTCTGGAGCCATCGAACTGCTCATTTTCCTTGTATGGCAAGCATTCCTGACAGAAAAAGTGCCTTTAGCTGCGCCTCCTTTCTTCCTATGAAACCCTAAAACGCGGCAAGAACGGAGGGCTAGGATGTATTCATTCCAATGGCTGGGATGGTGGAGAGAATCCCAACTTGGATCGCCAGTTAAGGAAAAACGGATCTCCATTTTCGGAAGACTCCGCACATGTAGCTAGTCTAGTGCTCGCTGCTGTGTGTACAAACGCGCATTCCATCATTCTGAGAAGATCGGGTTTTGGTTGATTTTAAGAGCTTGACAAGATGGACGGTTCGGATGATCCATATTGATCATGATGGTGGGCCATGGACGATGCCAGCGGCGGCTGCTCGTTTAAACGCCCTACGATGGGAAAGAGAGAATTTCTCGCTCTCTTTTGGAAGGCATGGGTCAACACAGCTTTGACCATGTTGGCAGATCCAGTGTGCAGCGAGTGTTTGTATCCCTCGTGCACACTCAGTTAAGGTGGGGCGCACATTGTGTATTTAAATGAGATCCACTCCATTCATTCAATTATCCTATCTGTTCTGGGCTATAAAACCTGCAATGAGGTTGATCTAAAGCTAAGGTGGGCCATAATGATGGGTTTGTTTGTGTAAATGATGATATCCGATGATTATTGGAGATTTGACGGTCAGATCTTTTCCTAATATGTTCATTAGTGATTCTTAGGATTTCTAACCCTGTCTATATGAAAATCCTTTGTATATTTAATGATCTTAGGGTCCAATCGCAATGATCGAGTGATGGATCATTAAATTGAGTATAATGGCCCGATAATTTGTGCCTTGGATATTCGAAAAGGCTAAGTGATATATCTTTTGATAATTAACATTGATACTAGAAAAATTAATTGTTGGATCTGCTTAAATTTTTGGTTAAATCTTATGACTATAGGAAAGCATTAGTTAATGTTTATCGACAATTGAACGGTCAAATCATTTTGAATATGAACATCAATGGTTCGAATGTCCCAGGGTTCATGTAGATGAAGATCCATAGTTGGATTAGTGGTCCAATGATCTAAGTGTGATGATCAAGTGAAATGTTTTCAAGTTGGACTAAGATGAATGATGGATCTAGTGATATACGAGTCTATTTGATCCTTAAAGTTCACTTTCAAGAGATCCCGATTGTCCCTCTTAAGGTTCAATAGTTGAAATGGACAGATCTTGAATTATCAATTGGCAGTGAGTAACATATGATGGGTGTGTACCTTCACGCCAGTCGCTATCTTGAACTACATTGGTAACACCAGTTGCTTTTTATAAGCTATTGATGATATAAAATCTACTCCACTCATTAGATGCTACGTCAACATTTAGGTCAGCGGCCCAAACTTCAGAACTATCCATGATTCAGGTGAGCTACACCATAGCAAACAGTTCAGATGCAAGCGCCTACTTGTCGGGATGAATTTCACCTAAATTTCATGGTGAGACCCACATGAGCCGCTAGCCCATTTCCTCACCTTGGCGGTTATTAAATGTAGAAAATTTTACAAATTATTAGATATTTACATCCTATTACCTTTAAAAAAGGCTTTGAAATTTTTTTTCAATAAACTACCTCATTAATTAAAGTTTTATCATCCTTGGGGTGGATATATATAAGGGAAGTTAGGTTTAGCTGTGCGAGCAGAGTCTACATATCGAATAAGCCCCATTATAATGTTTATATGAAATCCACTCTAACCTGTTGGGGGCCTTGCACAAAACCTTAGGATCTAACCCTCCAGAACAAACCAGAATTATGGATAATAAAGCAATGAAAACAATCAATGCATCAATCACACACCACACAAGAGATTTTTACGTGGAAAACCCTCAAAGAGGTAAAAACCACGGGACCTTGTCCAGATCAACAATCCACTATGAAGTAGAATGTTTACAACCTTCTTCACTCACGCAGGAGTGGATGAACAATAAGAGAAATAGAGAAAACTAGAGAGATCTCACCGATTACAAGGACGTAGAAGCGCTGAGACGACGGCTCCCTTCCACAAGCTTCCTCTCTCTCTTCCTCTCTTTCTCTCACCTTTTGATTAGCCCTAAACACTTTAGAAAATCCCTTGTAAAGCTTTATGAAACCCTCTTGTGCTTTTCTCATCCCTAGAAAAACCCTAGGAACACCTATTTATAGTTTAGGCAACTTCCCTTTTGCATCCCGGTTGCGAAAGGACTCAAATCTGCAGTTTCGCGAAAAATCGCGGAACAAACTGCGTAACCTTCGACTATTCCTGAAAATTTCAGGACTGGTCTTAGTCTCCTTCGACTGGTCGAAGCCTGTCCACGACCGGTCGAAGCCCACCTACGACTGGTCCAAAAAATTCCAGGACTGGTCTTAGCCTCCGGAAAAAAAACAGCACGAACTCGCTGGACTTTGAGTCGTGCCAGGACTCGAACCTACGACCGGTCGAGCGGGGCTCAAAACCGGTCGAAGACGGGAAAAAAAACCCATCAAATCTCTCCCTTTTTGACCCAAGAGGGATCCACCTTCTTCAAGCCAACCAGGTTTCTACAAACCTCAAACTTGCCCTTGAGCAAAGCCTTGGTCATCATGTCTGACCCATTATCGTCCGTGTGGACCTTCTCAAGCTGTAACACCTTCTGTTCCAAAGTATCCCTGATCCAGTGATACCAAATCTCTATGTGCTTCGACTTGGAATGCTGACTTGGATTCTTGCTCAAGTGTATGGCACTTTGACTATCGCAATAGACCACGTGCTCCTCCTGCTTCAGGCTAAGTTCCTGTAGGAACCTTTTCATCCAAAGCATCTATTTGCATGCTTCTGTGACTGCAATGTACTCGGCCTCTGTCGTCGACAACTCTACGACCTTCTGTAGCTTGCTCTGTCAGGACACCGCTCCCCCTGCAAACGTGAACATGAACCCCGATGTAAACTTCCTGGAGTTTATGTCGCCTGTCATATCTGCATCTGTGTAGCCCTCTAACACAGGTTTACCGTCACCATAGCATAGGCTCAACCTGAATGAGCCTCTTAGATACCGCAGTATCCACTTCACCACTGCCTAATGCTCTTTGTCAGGATTGGCAAGATATCTGCTGACAACACCAACCGCATATGCTATGTCTGGGCGTGTACACACCATAGCATCATCAAACTTCCTACCGCTGACGCGTAGGGTATCTTCTGCATCTCTTCCACCTCTGCCTTCGTCTTGGGACACTGCCTGTCGCTCAATCTGAAGTGACTATATAGTGGAGTACTGACCGGCTTCGCTGCATTCTTATTGAACCGCTCTAGGACTTTCTCAATATACCGCTCTTATGACAGCCAAAGCTTCCTGCTGCTCCTGTCACGGGTTATCTTCATTCCTAGGATCTGTCTAGCCGAGCCCAAGTCTTTCATCGCAAAAGACTTGCCCAACTCCTGTTTCAACCTGTCGATCTTCTTGATGTCTTTTTCCATGATGAGCATGTCATCAACGTATAAGAGCAGAACTAAGAAATCACCATCTGAGAACTTGCGCGTGAACACACAGTGGTCTGACTCCATCCTATCATACCCATGTTTCAACATAAACGAGTCGAACTTCTTGTACCATTGCCGTGGAGCTTGTTTCAGCCCATATAAGCTCTTCCTCAGCCTACACACCATATGCTCCTTGCCCTTGACTTCGAACCCCTCTGGTTGTGCATGTAGATCTCTTCTTCCAGGTCACCATGGAGAAAGACAGTTTTGACATCTAACTGCTCTATCTCCAGATCCATGTTAGCCGTCAACCCAAGCAACACCCGTATGGATGTCATCTTCACCACTGGTGAGAATATCTCCTCGAAGTCCATGCCTTTCCTCTGACCAAACCCTTTCACCACAAGTCTGGCCTTGAACCTCGTCTGCGAATTCTTCTGCTCAACCTTCTTTCTGAACACCCACTTGTTGCTCAAAGCTTTCTTGCCCTTAGGCAATTTCACCATATCATAGGTGTGGTTCTTATGCAAGGATTTCATCTCCTCTTGCATAGCTTTCAACCACTCCCCCTTATGCTCGTCGGCTAAGGCCTAAGAATAATCTTCTGGCTCTCCCCCATCGGTTAACATAATGTACTCATGTGGCGAGTACCTCTTGGACGGCTGTCTGTCCCTAGATGACCTCCTCACCTGTGGCTCAATAGGTGGATCAAGTGGGGGCTGCTCCCCTGGTCCATCTTCTGAAGGAACTTCCTCGTCCTTTACACCTTGTTGTAGTCCCCCGTCATCAGGCACCACGGGAGGAGTAATCGGATCCATGTCTTCTAGCTCACCTGAACTAGACTGGTTCTTCTCTGGCTTACCAATGTCTTTCATACACTGATCTTCAAAGAAAACCACATCTCTGCTCCTGATGAGCTTCCTCTCGGTCGGATCCCATAATCTGTAACCGAATTTTTCATCACCGTACCCTAAGAACACACACTGCCTGATCTTCATATCGAGCTTGGACCTCTCGTCCTTTGGTACGTGAACGGATGCCCTGTATCCAAACACCCTGAGATGACTGTACGATGGATCATGTCCAGTCCACACCTTCTCAGGTACTTCTCCATTCAATGGGGCTGATGGAGACCTGTTTATCAAATACACCGCCGTGTGCATTGCTTCTCCCCAGAACGTCTTTGGCAATTTCGCATGGGATAACATACATCTGATTCTCTCAACAATAGTGCGATTCATTCACTCAGCTACACCATTATGCCGGGGGGTCTTGGGAACCGTCTGTTCACGCCGTATACCCAGGGACTTGCAGTACTCATGAAAGTCGCCAATGTATTCACCACCATTGTCAGTGCAGATGCACTTCAATGGTCTACCTGTCTCTCTCTCGACCATAGCTGAAACAATTTAAACACACCAAAGACCTCATCCTTGGATTTCAAAGCACAAACTCAAACCCTCCTAGATGCATCATCTATAAAAGTATACAATGCCCCACCCAAGGTTTTTGTCCTCATATGACCACAAACATTAGAATAAACCAAATCTAATGCATGCACTTTATTATCACGAGAAGCAGTTTTAACAAATGAAACTCTACGTTGTTTCCCTGATAAACAATCAAGAAAGGTTTTGAGAGGTGTACTTGTCACGTCTGGAATGAGCCGCTTCCTTGCTATTAGATGAATCCTTTTTTCACTCATGTGGCCTAGACGCCTGTGCCACATGTCAATAGCTGAATCTTCCGCTGCATTCAACCCACCCTTACACATACTGACACTTGCCTTGTAAAGGGTGCAACACTTCTTTCCTTTGGCCACGATCAACGAACCCTTGATGAGCTTCCATCGCCCACCAGCAAACCGGCTTTCATAGCCATCATCATCCAACCTTCCCGTCAACATCAAGTTGAGGCGAAGGTTTGGGATATACCTCACATCCCTGAGAACCAATGTGCAGCCCACATCAGTTTTCACACAAATATCACCGACTCCCACGATTTTTGATACGCTAGAATTTCCCATCCTCACAGTCCCACAGTCACCTGACTTGTAGCTTGTGAAGAAGTCCCTGTGTGGAGTTGCATGAAAAGAAGCTCCTGAGTTTATCACTCAGTCGGTGTCCTGATTCGTAGCCGTGAGACATACATCATAATCTGTAGAAAGAATAACTACCATATCGCCATCTGAAGCGACCGCAGTGGAATCTGATTCATCTTCCTTTCCTTTTCCTTTCTTGTCGTTCTTCTTACCACGACATTCATGCTTGTAGTGACCCTTCTTGCCACAATTCCAGCAATCAACATCTTTCCTGTTACTCGACTTGCCTCTTGATTTATCTCGGGCCTTCCCGCCCTTCCTATTCTTTCCTCTCCCCCGTTCCTGTGTCACAAGAGCCTCTTGCTGAGTAGACTCCTGAGACTTCCTCCTTGTCTCCTCATTGAAGAGACAACTGGTTACCTGTTCCATGGATATCTTTCCGTCTGGCGCGGAGTTACATAGAGACACCACTAATGTCTCCCAACTGTCAGGCAATGAACTAAGTAATAGTAAAGCCTGCAATTCATCATCCAGGACCATATTCATAGAGGTGAGTTGGTTCACTATATTACTGACCTCATTCATGTGCTCAGCGACAGAACCACCATCTTTGAACTTGAGATTCACAAGTCGCCTTATCAGAAAAATTTTATTACCGGCTGTCTTCCTCTCATACAGCCCTTGTAATTTCAGTCATAGGCTAGCGGCTGAGGTTTCTGTAGACACATGGTGGAACACAGAATCATCAAACCATTGTCTAATAAACCCCACCGCCTTTCGGTCCGTCTTCTTCCAATCATCATCAGTCATATCCTTGGATTTTGCTGATATGCCTAAGATTGGAGAATATAGGTCCTTGCAATAAAGCAAGTCCTCCATCTTAGCCTTCCATATGGTCCAGTTAGAACCATTGAGGCTGATCATCCTTGATGAGCCACCTTCCATAATTCAAAACCGATCCTACCCGTTCAATGAACTTAGCTCTGATACCACTTTGTTGGGGGCCTTGTACAAAACCTTAGGATCTAGCCCTCCAGAACAAACCAGAATTATGGATAATAAAGCAATGAAAACAATCAATGCATCAATCACACACCACACAAGAGATTTTTACATGGAAAACCCTCAAAGTGGTAAAAACCACGGGACCTTGTCCAGATCAACAATTCACTATGAAGTAGAACGTTTACAACCTTCTTCACTCACGTAGGAGTGGATGAACAATAAGAGAAATAGAGAAAACTAGAGAGATCTCACCGATTACAAGGACGTAGAAGCACTGAGACAACGGCTCCCTTCCACAAGCTTCCTCTCTCTCTTCCTCTCTTTCTCTCTCACCTTTTGATTAGCCCTAAACCCTTTAGCAAATCCCTTGTAAAGCTTTAGGAAACCCTCTTGTGCTTTTCTCATCCTTAGAAAAACCCTATGAACACCTATTTATAGTTTAGGCAACTTCCCTTTCGTATCCTGGTTGCGAAAGGACTCAAATCCGTAGTTTCGCGCAAAATCGCAGAACAAACTGCGTAACCTTCGACTAGTCCTGGAAATTCCAGGACTGGTCTTAGCCTCCTTCGACTGGTCGAAGCCTGTCCACGACCGGTCGAAGCCCACTTACGACTGGTCCTGGAAATTTCAGGACTGGTCTTAGCCTCCGGAAAAAACAGCACGAACTCGTTGGACACCTACGACCGGTCGAGCGCCTCCCACGACCGGTCGAGCGGGGCTCAAGACCGGTCGAAGACGGGGAAAAAACCCCATCATAACCAATATGTGTCAACCCATATTAGACTTAAGGCTAAAAAATCAGCCACCTTGACACATATTAGACTTAAGGCTAAAAAATCAGCCACATTCATAATTCAGGTGGACTATAGGATTAGAAGTGGCATACATGATAAGAGAAGAAAAAAAAAAAACCTAGACTTTTGGAACCCACCAAAGCCACTTACCCTTTCCTTTCATGGCCTGACCAACTTCGTTAGATAAAAAAAAAAAAATCTAACCGAAAAGAACTCCAATAATAATTACTTGAATTAATGTAGCGGCTTATTGAAAACCTTCATTGAAAAAGGTAGCATGAAGTAAAAACCTATGTAATAATGTGGAATTTTATAAAATTCTCTAAAAATATAATAGAAAGATAATTAATTAAATGAATAACGTAGCTTATTGAAAACCTTCTGAAAATCTTAGTTAAGTAGTTTTTTTTTTTTTTACCTCCCAAAAATAACAATTACTTTTAGGATTTGGGGATCCAATTTTAAAATAAAAAATCGTTCAGCTACGTCTCAAGATACACGTTCCAGTTAATTTCCTAGTGCTGCCTGATTCACAAGATTCCATGTGTCTGATGTCTTTGTAAAAAACTAGCCGTCCACTTGCCATTAAATACATCTTTTGATACGAATTTTCATGTGTTGCGTGATTTACGAGATTCCGTCAATCTGATGTCTTTGTTAAAAAATAGCCGCCCACTTGCCATTGAATACTTCTTCTGAGACGCGGATTGCACCGTGAACCCAACCCCACGCAATCCCCCTGATGTAAAGACATGTATGGTTCGCTTTGATCTTTGTGCTTTATCCATGCCGTCCATCCGTCTTGGCAGCTCATTTTAATACATGGGACTATAAATGAAGCATATCCAAAGATTAAGTGGACCACACCACACACAAAATTAAGGATTAAAATGCCTATGGTTGAAACCTTCTTGGGTACACAAATTTTAGAACAAGATTATGTCGGTATTTTCCATCCATCCATTTCTATGAACCCTTATGAACAGGTTGTATACAGATAAATATCACCTTGGGCCATTGGCGTGGGCCTTAGGAAGGTTTCAACCATGTGTATTGCCACTGTTTTAATTAGTGTGGTCCACTTTAATTTTGGGTAGGCTTCAATTTTGAGCTCATGCCCTAGAATGAGCTGAAAAAAACAGATGGACGGTGTAGATAGAATACATACATTACATCACAGTGAGGCTGAGCTGCTCTTTATACAGCGGAGCTACAGGTGTTGGTTCACCGCGGATGCGGATTTCCTGGAGCTTGGAAACCTAGGTGGGCCAGAGTGAATTTTGTGAGATATCTACCCATCCATCCATTTCGTGAAATCATTTTAGCGGACGCGGATTGCGTCCCGCCCCTCACCCGGACGGATTAGGATCTGTGGGACCCACTGTGATGTAAGTGTTTTATCATGCCGTTAATCGTTTTTCCCTAAGGTATGAGACAAAAAACGAGGCCGTTCCAGGGATTAAGTGGACCACAAGGTGGGATTGAACGTTCACCATTAAAAAACTTCTTGGGAGCTAGAGAAGTTTCGGATCAAGCTGGTATTTGTGTTTTCACTTCATCTACTTCCATCTGACCTTATGAATAGGTTTGATTGTAAAAAAACGGTGGCCCTTAGAAAGGTTTCAACAGTGGGTGTCATTATCACGGCAGCTTCCTTTGGTGTGGTCCACTGGATCTGTGTACGTGCTTCATTTCTATAATGATACCTTAAAATGATCTTAGAAAAGAGATTAACTGAGTGGATAGAACACTTACATCACAGTAGGCCCCATAGAGGTAGGACGCAATGCTCATCTCATTTTAGTACTTTATATATATATATATAAGGACTCAGACTCAAGTGGGCCGCAATTTTCACACTGTTGACACCTTCCTGGGGTCGACAATGATATTCACATGACATCCATACAGTTCATAACGTTGGTCTACTAGATAAACTGAGAACACAAATATTAGCATGATTCAAAACATTTGTGGCACACGAATATTTCAACTGTGGACGTTCAATCATCACATTTTGGGGTCAATGAAGTATCGGATTCGGCTCAGTTTTTAAGCCATGTCCTAAAATGATTTTTTTTTTTTTTTTTTTTCAAATGAATTTACCGTGGGGATTTCTCACAAACATCAAAGGTGGGCCCCACCTAAGTTTCCGCGTCCGTTCACCGCACAGTCGGCGTCCCGTCTCGTGTCACATCATTTAAGGATGCGGATTGCTTGTCCACGGGGCACACCGGTCGGGAGCTGTTGGGGCCACAGAGATGGCCGCGACAAATCCACTCCGTCCATCAGTTTTGTAAGACGATAATAAGATCAGGTACATCAAAAACGTGGGCCACACCTGTTATAAATATATTGATTTTAATATATATTTTAATAATATATTATAATAAAGTATTTGAAAAAATGTTTGAAAAAACACGTTTTTCAAGATTTTGGGAATAGTCCCACATGGGAAAGAGAAGAGAAAGAAATCGGGTTTAAATGAAAACAGCGGAGTATTATAATATTTACCTTGGTAGTCCGTGGACTATTGACCTTGCGTGTTCCAGTGCGAAGCACTGGAACACCCGCGCGCGCGCTCGGGCTCGGTCTCGGTCTCGGACTCGGACTCGGACTCGGACTCGGACTCGGACTCGGACTCGGACTCGGGCTCGGTCTCGGGCTCGGGCTCGGGCTCGGTGCGAGGGCGTGGGCATGTGAGGCAGTGTGGTTGTAGAGGCAGTGTCGCTGTAGAGGCGCTAGTGGCGCACTTTGCACTTCGCAGGCAGATGGTTGGACGAAAATCAAGTGGACTGAATGAGAGTCCCTCTGATTATATAGAGGCTGGAAATATAGCTGTTGCACAAATGTGTAACAGCTATGGAGTTAATTACAGAAACTGTTGCTAACAGTCATAAAACGGCTAGCCCAACAGCTATAAAATGGCTAGTCAGCTCTCTCACAACAGCCATATAACGGCTAATTTTCTCCAACAGCTAGAAAACGGTCATGGAATTTAATTCCCTGGACCATAAACCCCAGCCATCATAGCCTATAAAAAGAGGGTCTAGATGGGTGTCCAGACCATCTCAACTCACTCCAGCAAATCCATACGAATTTCCAGCAACAAAGCAAGGCTTGAACCTTAGCTTGAAGAATAGACCAGAGGTGTGGTCTAGGACTGTTCAATTGAACCAGTGGCTGACGAATTGAACTGACCAGTGCAGTGGTCAAACTCCTTTTTTCTCTTTCTTCTCTTTCTTTTGGGATTTTTCTTTTATATTGTAATATTGCCAGATAGTGTGTAAAAGAGTTCCATTTGGTGGGCCTTCGTGTTTGCTGAACGCAGACCCACACCAGGCTTGTCGTATCCTAGAAGCAATTTGCCTGTAACCTATCAGCATACTCAATCCACTTGAGTAGGGGCAAATAACGCTTTAAGGACAGCGTTTCAGACGTGCTTCAGCCTGTCCTTAGTTCTGACCGAAGTGATTCTTGGTTTTCATATTATACAGATATTACATTAATCTGTATAAAATTCTCAACAATCTTAAAGCGTTATTTTTGTAATGGAAGTCGACAGTGTTTCATCCATCAAGCTGATGAATCAAGACTTGATACGTCTTGATCGATTCGATGGAACCAATTTTACAAGATGGCAAGACAAGCTGAAATTTCTCCTAACGGCGCTAAGGATCTACTACATACTAGATCCAAATTTGCAAGCGCTACCTGAAGCAACCGACGACGACACACCTGAACAGGTGGCCGCCCGCCCCACCAAACGAGCCGAAGATGAACTCTTGTGTCGAGGACACATTCTGAACGCTCTCTCCGACCGACTGTACGATCTGTACCAACAGACGTCATCAACAAAGGAGATCTGGACTGCTCTAGAGTTCAAATACAAAGCTGAAGAAGAAGGTACCAACAAGTTTCTCATCGCCAGGTATTTCGACTTCAACATGGTAGATAATAAAACCGCTGCTGCCCCAAATCCAAGAATTGCAGCTAATAGTAAACAAAATCAAAGCGATAAAGATAGATCTTCCTGAATCATTCCAAGTCGGGGCTATAATTGCCAAATTGCCACCGATGTGGAAAGACTATAGAAAGAAGTTGCTGCATAAAACTGAGGACTACACACTGGAACAAATCCAGAAACATCTCAGAATTGAGGAAGAATCCCGTAACCACGACAGAAAGAATGATAACGGGAATGCCTCGTCCAAGGTTCATGCAGTAGAGAACTCTAATAACAAACATCCCGAGAAGGACAATTCCCTGAAACCCAATAAAGGGAAATTCAAGAAAAACACCCAAAAGAAGAACGGAAAGTTCAAAGGCCCATGCCATGTCTGTGGAAAAACCGGGCACTATGCTCGAGTATGCCGATATCGCAAGTCTAAACAGAGGCAAGTGCAGTAGAAGAAGGCGATATAGTGGCTATGATCACTGAGGTGAATACCATCCAAGGCAAAGTTCCAGGTTGGTGGTATGATACTGCCGCTACAGTACATGTGTGTACGACAAATCAGCCTTCAAAACCTATGAGGAATTGACCGATGGTCAAGAAGTCCAAATGGGCAATGAAGTCCGATCAAAGGTCGTCGGCAAAGGAACTGTCAAACTGATATTCACATCTGGGAAGAAAGTGATTCTGACTAATGTACTGCACGTTCCAGACATGAGGCGAAACTTAGTTTCTGGGGACCTTCTGGGTAAACCAGGCATAAGGGTGGTGTACGAGTCAGGAAAACTGATCTGTCCAAGAATGGAAATTTTGTCGGGAAGGGATATGCTTGTAACGGAATGGTTAAGTTTTCTCTGAATGAAAGTAGCACTTCTGCGTATATGGTTGAATCCTCTGGACTGTGGCATGATAGACTAGCCTATATAGGGTATAGTACCTTGAAGTTCATGGTTAAGAATGGTTTAATCTCATACACAGATAATGAAAACGATAAATGTGAAGTGTGCATACGATCCAAAATGACGAAGAAATCTTTTCCAAGTGTTAAAAGATCGTCTCAAGTATTGTATCTTGTGCACATTGATATCTGTGAGTTAAACGACATTCTTACTCGTGGAGGTAAACGGTACTTCAAACCTTTATAGATGATTGCTCTAGATACGTGTATGTGTACCTATTAAAGAGCAAAGATGAAGCATTTAATATGTTTAAGATATATAAAACAGAAGTAGAGAATCAACTAAATAATTAAGAAGATAAAAATTCTCCGTAGCGATAGAGGAGGAGAATACTTCTCCAATGAATTCGATAACTTCTATGAAGAACATGGACTAATACATCAATGTACATCGCCATACACACCTCAACAAAACGGAATAGCTGAAAGAAAGAATAGAACATTAGTAGAAATGGTCAACTCAATGCTGATAAGAGCAAAGTTGCCACTAAATCTATGGGGTGAGGCACTGCTTGCAGCATGCCATATTATAAACAGAATTCGTCTAAAAAATATAGAATATCTCCATATGAAACATGGAGAGGAAGAAAACCTAACCTAGGATATCTTAAAGTGTGGGGGTGTCTTGCATATTGCAGAACCCCTGACCCAAAAAGAACTAAGTTAGGACCAAGAGCTATTAAGTGTGCCTTCGTAGGGTATGCACAAAATAGTAAACTTATAGACTTCTAGACATGGAGTCTAATACAATAATAGAATCAAGAGACGTTGAGTTCTTTGAGAACTCACTATCCTTGGAGTCTAAGGATAATGACATCCAATCTCCTAATAGAGAACAAGATAGCACAGCCCCACAGATAGTGGAAGCTCTATTGAACCTCGTAGGAGTCAAAGAACAAGAATAGAGAAGAGTCTAGGAGATGACTACATAGACTCACAACGTATCATTTTCCATCTAGTAGAAGCAGATAGAGAAAATGTTATAAGACAAATACCTATAGTGATGAATATAGAAGATGATCCTAAATCATATAAAGAGGCTATATCCTCTAGAGACTCAGCTTTCTGAAAGAAGCTATAAACGATGAAATGGAATCCATACTATCAAATCAAACATGGGAACTAGTAACTTACCTCCAGGTTCTAGACCCATAGGTTGCAAGTGGGTATTTAGGAAGAAATATCACACTGATGGGACTATCCAAACCTTTAAAGCTCGACTAGTAGCTAAAGGTTTTAGACAAAAAGAAGGGATAGATTATTTTGACACATACTCACCTGTAGCTAGGATAACATCCATTAGGATATTATTTGCGCTAGCTTCTATACATCATCTTCACATCCATCAAATGGATGTAAAGACTGCTTTCCTGAATGGTGACCTCAATGAGGAGGTATACATGGAACAACCTGAAGGGTTCATTCTACCAGGAAATGAAAACAAAGTATGTAGATTAGTCAAATCATTGTATGGATTAAAACAAGCACCAAAACAGTGGCATGAGAAGTTTGATTCCAAAATACTATCTCATGGTTTCATGCATAATGTAGCTGACAAATGCATATATTCTAAAGTAGATGGTAGTTATATCGTTATTATTTGTCTGTATGTTGATGACATGTTAATAATAAGTAATAAAATGGAAGGTGTGACTGAAACAAAGAGGTTTCTATCTTCCGTATTTAAAATGAAGGATCTTGGACAAGTTGATACCATCCTAGGTATCAAAGTTAAAAAACATTGTGGGGGTTATGCTTTGTGTCAATCTCATTATATTGAAAAGATACTAAACAAGTTTAACCATCTAAATATAAAGAAACTAAAAACCCCATTTAATTCAAGTATCAAGCTAAAAGAAAATACTGAAAGAACAGTTGCACAATTAGAATATGCTAGTGTTATAGGGAGTCTTATGTATGTTATGCAATGCACTAGACCTGATATCGCATATGCTGTAAGTAAACTTAGTAGGTTTACTAGTAACCCCAGTACTGAACACTGGAATGCAATCAGTAGAGTCCTTGGTTACTTAAAAGCAACCAAAGACTTAGGACTATTTTATTCAGAGTTTCCTGCCGTATTGGAAGGATATACCGATGCGAGCTGGATATCGAGTGCAGGGGACAACAAGTCTACTACAGGGTGGGTATTCACCCTAGGAGGTGCAGCTGTATCTTGGGGATCCAAGAAACAGATGCATAACGCAGTCGACTATGGAGTCTGAATTCATAGCCCTGGCTGCAACAGGCAAAGAGGCTGAGTGGCTAAGGGATCTTCTATTAGAAATCCCTTTCTGTGTAAAGCCTATATCGGCTGTGTCACTACATTGTGATAGTGAAGCCACATTAGCTAGAGCCTATAGCGGCACTTATAATGGTAAATCTAGACATATCAGTCTTCGACATGATTATGTCAGACAATTGATTCGAGATGGAATCATTGCTATTTCTATGTGAAATCAAGCAAAACTAGCAGATCCTTTTAACTAAACCTCTACCGAGAGAGGTAGTAAAGGCTACATCTAGAGGGATGGGGTTGAAACTCTTCAACCAAAGTTCCCCAGTGATGGTAACCAAACCTAAAGTCAGAAAATCTCTA
>JAJHSJ010000009.1:70929346-70993062 GCA_021015155.1 Magnolia officinalis | reverse complement strand
AGAAAATCCACCATTGTACTAGGTCAAATATGACCGACTTATCGGTCAAATTTTCAAAGTTCTCAATTGCAGGGATGTATTCCACTTAGTTCGCGATGATTTTCATTCACTTTGCATTCATTTTCTCTCACTTCTAGGGCAGGTTCACTCACTTCACGGTCCTGAAGTGATTGAAAATGACCGTGAAGTGAGTGAAATTGAGCACAAACTGATTGAAAATGACCGCGAAATGAGTGAAATTGAGCGCAAACTAATTGAAAATGACCGCGAAGTGAGTGAAATTGACCGCGAAGTGATTGAAAATGACCACAAATTGAGTAAACTTGAACGCAAAGTGATTGAAAATGACCGCAAAGTGAGTGAAATTGACCGTGAAGTGATTGAACTTGAGCACAAACTGATTGAAAATGACCGCAAAGTGAGTGAACTTGAGCGCAAACTGATTGAAATTGACCACGAAGTGAGTGAGATTGACCGCAAAGTGAGTGAAATGACCGATGAGTTGGTCATATTTGAGTAACAATGACGGATAAATGTGTGAAATTTACCGAGAAGTGCATGAAATTGACTGAGAAGTGCGAAACATCGTCAAAATTGACCGTTCACTTTTTGAAGTTGACGGTAAAATACGTGAAATTGATCAAGTAGTGCATGAAATTGACCGATAAATTTAGTAAATTGACCGGGAACTTCGTGAAATTGACCTTGAAACTTCGTCAAACTGACCGCGAACTTCTTGAAGTTTATTGGATAACCGCGTGAAATTGACTTAGCAGTGCATGAAATTGACTGCAAACTTCTAGGTAATTTGTTTAGATTTTAAACATCCTTACCTCTCACAGCCGCCGTATCAGTGAAATCCGTGTTCGAGAAAAAGAATAAGAGTGCGTTGATGTGAAATATGTTCTTCAGAAAAAAACCTTCAAGATTTCACGTTTATCAATGCATTCACGTCTTTTCAGAAAAAAAAAAAAATGTAGGTAGCCTTGAGTAAAATGGAACATGGAAGATGTAATGTCATAGTAGAATGGAGATTCTATGGAGATTTAATGAAGAAAATGAGTAAAAAGAAGAAATAGGGATGATAGATATGAGTTCATACTTGTATTTGGGTGTAAAGGAGAGAATGAAGTGAAATTGATAAAGTAAGGGACATTTTTGACCGGTGAAAAGTTGTTCGTACAGCAAGGGAGTATTCTTGGAAGGAAAGAATTGGAGGGCTTAGTAAAGTGCGTGGCTAATAAGTGGGACGCACAGATCTTTAGATATCTTGATTTATCTGGCACTGATATAAAGGAGTTGCCAGAGCAATTAAGTAATTGCAGAAATTTGAGCATGAGACTCAAATCCCTGTAATGAGCTAAGAAAACTACCCAGAGGGATGAGGAAAATGATTAACCTGAGACATCTAGAATTTGAAGGTTTAAATGATCTGAGGTACTTACCGCAGGGTATAGGGACGCTAAATGGCCTTCGGACGCTAACAGAGTTCATTGTGGGGGGCGACGACCAGGGATGTAAATGCGGAGAACTGAGACACCTCAACCATCTTCAAGGTAGTCTTCGAATTACCGGCTTGCAAAATGTCAGGAGCAGGGATGAAGCTAGCGAGGCAGAACTGCATGAGAAGCAGCACCTTCGTGCTCTATCCTTGCAGTACGATGACGAAGATGGTGAACCGTTGGATGATGAAGTGAAGAGGATGGAGGATGTGCTCAAAAGCCTTCAGCCTCACGCAAACATGAAAGAGTTGAAAAATATGGCATTACAAAGGTTTCATGCTTCCCAAATGGACAGGGAATCCAATGTTCTCCAATCTAGTTAAGGTGAAACTCTGGCATTGTCCACAGTTGAAGTCTCTGCCAGAGGAGTTGGGACAACTCAAAGCCCTCCAAACTGTGGATATCAAGAATTGTCCACAGTTGAAGTCTCTAGCAGAGGAGTTGGGACAACTCAAAGCTCTCCAAACTCTGAAGATACGGAGCTGTCCACAGTTGGAGTCTCTACCAAATGAGTTGGGACAACTGAGAGCCCTCCAAACCCTGCGCATCTCCCATTGTTCAAAGGTGGAGTCTCTACCAAAAGAGTTGGGACAGCTCGAAGCCCTCCAAACTCTGGTGATCTTCAATTGTCTAGAGTTGATGTCTCTACCGGAGGAGTTGCAACACCTTACCATGCTTCAACAATCTAATATCAACAACTGTCTACTCTGAAAAGAATGCCTCCGAAATGGAGAAGAAGATTGTCACAAGATTGCCCACATCCCGAATATAAATATTCAATGATTTGAAGGATTCACTCCAATACGAGGAGAGTCGGAGAGGAAATCAACAACAGCTTTTCATTTGGTTTTGTTTCAAGGAATTGTGTACTTTTTGTTTACTTTCAGAATGATATTTTCATTATATTGATTGAATGGGAATGATACAGTTTATAGGATACAAACCTATACAAGAGATGCATATTGCTGAAAGGGAGAAAACTCTCCTATATTCGTGGCAAGACGAAGCCACCTGATTAGACGACGAGATGAAAATATAAGAATCTTACATAGGGATGAAAATATAAGAATCTTACATAGAGAAACTCTCCTATATTCGTGACATCTCCATCAATAACATAGGGATGAAAATATAAGAATCTTACACCTATACAATCCCTGATTAGACAAGATAAAATCTCAACACTTTTTATTTATTTATTTTCTTTTTTCTTTTTCAATGGATTTACTTTTAATACATGTCAATCTATAATCTATATAGGAAGACTAGTTTGCTGGGTTGTTGCCTTTGTTTTGCTAATAACAGAAGTTGTTTGTTTTGGAGGTCAGGTTCTTTGCCCCCCTCCTTCCCATGTAATTTTTTTCTTTTTAATAAAGCTTGCATTGGTACTGTCCAACTTCACACACACACACACACAAAACAAAAACAACGACATAAATAAAGATCATGTGACCATGACTATATAGTTGCCTTTTCTTAAAGGTCAGTTATATAAGAGCATGAGATAGGCCACATATATATTGGATGCTCATTTTCTCTTAACCCTTCATTTATTCTGAATACACTGACCATTCACCATCATGTTAAATGCTTAAATTTAGTAACAGTGTCCTGGCCCATTTGATGATCTGGCCAGAAATTTGTGATTGAGCTTGGACCATTAAGTAGAAATGAGCCCGGGCTCAGCCCAGAACAACAATCATCAAAGATATCCTAGAAAGGCCTTTCTTGAAGCATTAACAGTCCTGATGAGGTAGACTGGTAGGTGAAAAGTGTTATAGGGCACCCAGTCTGGCCAAAAGTAGGATCCAGTGTCGATGAGAGATGCTCCTGTAAAGTCCCTGTGAAATAAGATGTGATTAGTTAATGGCATCCAACCTATCCAGCATGTTTCCATAAAAAGAATCTGGATCTTATGCTTGCCACAAGCAGGAAAATCTTGTTTGTTGCGATCTAATTAGGCCACATCATCATCACACTATATTTAATGTAGCAATACTAACAATGTCATCACTGATGTTGTCAGTGATGATGACATGGACGAATCGCGATGCAGGAAAACAAAATTTTTCTACTCATGGCAGGTAGATGATTCAGATTCCCATAGAAAAAAAAAAAAAGTTGAATGCCCTAAAAATCAGGCTAATCTAATAACCATCAATGTAAAACACTACATGAATTTTGGAGTTTTTGGATTCATTTTCTATAGCGTGGCCCACATAATTATTGGTTAGGCTAGTTTTTTGGGGGCTACTGGAATGTTTATGTTCCATCCAACCTGTTGATACATTACAAAGACCTGGAAGAAGGGGCCACACAAATATACGCTTAATCTAAAACTTCTGTATCCCATTTTTAATGGTCAATTGCCATTGTTTCCTATGGTGTGGTCGACCTGAGATTTGGAACTGCTTCGTTTTTTATATCATTCCCTGTCAAAACTGATGGAAGGATCGGATGTAAGGCACTAATTTGCGTCTGCAATCCCCATCCCGGTACACTTGCCATTGAATATGGGAAGCAGATTAGGTGCAGCCCTGCCTCACCCAACAGAGTGCAGCTTCGACAGTGGGGCTGACCCTAATGTATGTATTGTATATCCATATTATCCATCCATTTGTACACATCATTTTAGGAAATTAGCCTAAAACAAAACCAAATCCAAATATCAAGTGGACCATACCATAGGAAATAATGGTGATTGACCACCCACCATTAAAAACTTCATAAGGCCCACCATAATATTTATTTACCATCCAACCTGTTGATAAGGTCACGTAGATATGGATGAATGGAAAAAATAAATAAATATCTCCTTGATAATAAAATTTTTTAAAAAAATCTTTTATAGTCTGCAAGAAGTATTTAATGATCAATCACTACTGTTTCTTGTGGTGGTCCATCTAAGATTTTGAATCTGCCTCAGCTTCTGAATCATACAGGTGGGGATTGGTACTACCCTCACCAGTAACTAGCTAGTGATGGATGGTCCTGTCCACCATGACGTATGTGTTCTATCCACACCCTCCATCTATTTTGAAAAATTATTTTAGATAATGAACCCAAAAATGAGACAGATCAAATGCTCAAGCCGACCACACCACATAAATAGTGGGGATTGAATGCCTACCACTGAAAACCTCTTAGGAGCCACAGAAATTTTGGATTAAGCTGATATTTATTTATTTTTCCTTTCATCTAGGTATGACCTTATGATCAGGTTGGATGCAAATAAACATCACGGTGGGCCCTAGGAAGGTTTCACCCATGGGAGTCGTTGTCACCATTCCTTCCATTAAGGTTCTGCTTCCATTATTTTTAAAATTTTCAAAATTGCAGGTTGGGCCATGTGTAAAAACTCCAGGCTGGGCTCAAGCTAAACATTTTGGCCCATCATAGGCCTAGGCTAGATTTGGTCTTAGATTAAAAAATTGTGCTGGGCTTGATTAGAGGTTGGCTTAGCCCTAACGCTGCCCGTTGACACCCCTAGCTTTGATTTGCTTTATAAATTGTGGTCTACATAATAAATGAATGAGCTTTTACTCTGACTTTTATATACAAAGCCCATAAGACTTCTATATTAAGAAGGTTAATGAAAGTAGAATAGTAGAATTATAAAGGACTCTACACTTGGAAGAAGATTCTTATGTTGTGTGTGGTGTTCACTGCAGCCAGCCTATCCATCATGGTTTCCCCAAGTTGGATTCCCGAAAAAAACGCATGCTAATCCAACAACCATCACCTGGGCCACTTAACCCTCTCCAACTTTCCTTCCAGCCTTGGATCATCAAGCTTGTGGCCATCAACTCCCTTAGTGCACTCCCATCCATTCACCCTCACCATCTCCCAAGCAACCAATTGTGATCGCTTGGAGTCATGGCTTGCATCCAAGTTTCCCAAGCAACCGGAGCTGGTCAAGATCTAGGCTAGTCATTATTTGGATTTGAATTTCATCATTTGCATCATTACATTATCTTTAATTCCCTTACTTCTTAGGCTTTCCCTATATGTATGTTGTGTGAGTTGTTGAATTTTCAGATCTTATCATCAGAAACTTGAGACAACTTAGTACTTCTTCTTTCTTTTAGTTTTTCTTGAACAACGGTTGTAGGGTAGAATGTCTGAAGTAGGATACAGAGCAGGCTCGTGCCTATCACAAATGGACTGAAAGAAGTCCAAAAAAAAAAAAAAACAATCAACTAAATTTCGGCATAGTCAGGGTGTACCATGTTAGGTGAAGCATCTTGATCCAAAATTTTGTGGCTCCCAAAGAAGTTTTTAGTGGTAGGAGTTCAATCTCTACTACGTGGTCCACCTAAGATCTTGGAACTACCTCAATTTTAAGACCATGTCCTAGATGAATAGGCAAATCGGATGGATGGCACATATATCGAGGTGGGCCCCACAGTCAGGGCCTTTAGGGCCCACTATGACGCATGTGTTTTATCCATGCCGTCCATCCATTCTAATAATCTATTTTAGAGCACAAGCTCACAACAGAGGCAGATCGAAGACTTGAGTGGACCACACCACAGGAAGTAGTGGTGACAATGATGCCCACCATTTGAAACCTTCATATGCCCACCTTGATGTTGATTTGCCATCTAACCTGTTCATAAGGTCAGACGGACCTAGATGAAAGGAAAAAATAAATATCAGCTTGATTCAACAATTATGTGGCCCATCAAGGTTTTTAACTGTAGTAGCTTCATACCCACCATTTCCTACCGTGTGGTCCACTCGAGGCTTAGATCTGCCTCATTCATGGGCTCAAGACTTTTAACTTTGATTCCTTACTAACCGAGGCGAAGAGGACTTTTAGCCTCAGTTACCTAACAATTGAGGCTAAATAGCGGGCTAATAGCCTAGTCATTTAGCTTCAGTTTTTTGAACTGAGGCTAAAAAACCATGGTTAAAGGCCCATTTTCTAGTAGTGAGATACCTTTGCCTCACCTAACCAGAAGCCGATTGGGTCTTGCCCTGCCTCACCATAATTTGTCCAACCTGGTTGGGCTATGTGGAGCCCATCATGATGTTTGTATTTTATCCACCCCATCTATCTATTTTGCCAGATCATTTTAAGCTATATATTAAAAAATGAGGCAGATCCAAGACTTAAGTGGACCACATGATGGGAATTGAATGGCCACATTTAAAAACTTCTTATGAGCTGCAGAAGTTTTGGATGAAGCTGATATTTGTGTTTTCATCTCATCCACATCTATAATGACCTCATGAATTGGTTGGATGGCAAATAAACATCATGGTGGTCCCTAGGAAGGTTTTGATGTTGGGTGTCATATCACTGCTGCTTGTGGTGTGGTCCACTTGAACTTTGGATCTGCCTCAAATTTTGGATCATACAGGTGGGGATTGAGTACTACCTTCACCAGTACCTAGCTAGGGATGGATGGTCCTGCCCCCATGATGTATGTGTTTTATCCGTTCCCTCCATCCATTTTGAAAAATCATTTTAGACAATGAACCCAAAAATGAGACAGATTGAATGCCCCGGCAGACCACACCATGGAAACAGTGGGGACTGAATGCCTACAGCTACAAACCCCGTAGGGGCCACGGAAATTTTGGATTAAGCTGATATTTATTTTTTTCCCTTCATCTAGGCATGACCTTATGATCAGGTTGGATGCAAATAAACATCACGGTGGGCCGTAGGAAGGTTTCAACAATGGAGCCATTGTCACCATGCCTTCCTATGTGCTCCACTCAAGCTTTTAATCTGCTGCCTTTTTGGGCTCATGTCCTAAAATGATCTTTCAAAATAGATGAACAACTTAGACAAAATACATACATCATAGTGGGTACCCTAGATCCCTTGATAGGACCATCCGTCGCTAGCTAAGTCCTGATGGGAGTAGTACCTAGTCTGCCTCCAATCATACCCTAAAATGATTTGGAAAATTGATGGACCATGTGGATAAAACCCATACATCACGGTGGGTGCCATAGAGCCCTGCTTGGAACGATTTTTTGTCTAAGCAACCCCTTGGTTCCAATTAATTGAACTCGAGACCGTTCCTATTTGAAACGGTTTTAAACTATTCTAAACTATGGGGTGCTAAGAAGGTTTTAACTATTGACATTGTTGTTCCCACTATTTTGTTGGTGTATCCTACCTTAATTTTGGATATTCCTGATTTTTAAAATCCTACCCTATTACTATCTTTAAAAACAGATGGACGAAGTGGATATATTAGGGTCATCTGTGGACCCCACATAACCCCGGGCATGCCCATCCTCATGTCTCTCTTTTCATTATCTCTCTCTTGCTGCACCCAAACCTCTCTCTCTCTCTCTCTCTCTCTCTCTCTCTCTCTCTCTCTCTCTCTCTCTCTCTCTCTCTCTCTCTCTCTCTCTCTCTCTCTCTCTCTCTCTCTCTCGATATGCAAACCCTACAATTGTCGGAACACTGACTTCAACAACATCTCTGTCCAAACCCCCATCTTCGACAAACCGACCCTTTTTCATTCTTGTTTCCTGCATCCCTGTGTTTCCCCAAATCAAGACCCTTGTGTGTCCACCATTGCCGTCGTTCAAACATATTACCGTCACCACTACACTGCATCTCTGGTTATCAACAACAGTAGAATGTTGCTGAGCTTGGGCCTGTTGCCAATCTTAAGAGGTGATATTACCCAATCTATTTTGTTTGGATTATAATTGCATACTCAACAGATTGCGATTGCTTTTGAACGTGTGTGGCCCACTTGAGGTTTCAATGGCGGTCATTTAATCCTTGTTGTTTTATCTAAGGGGTCGTTTAGATGCTTACAAAATCCTTAAGTTGTAAAGGGATTACAAGTAATATGATTACATGGGCTGTTTAGATGCATGTATTTAGCCTGTAAAGGCTTTATATGTTGTGAACAAATTACAGCTGTTGTTGCTCAAATTTGATCGATTCTATTCCACCTCCTATGAGCCGCTAAGTACCTGTAATTTAAATGAGAATAACGAGACACTGGGGCGCCGGTTGTAGCCGGGGACCATCTGATGCTTGAGTCAGGCGTATGGACTCACGTAGGAGTAGTAGAATCGAGATAGGTGTGTGTACCTTTCCCTTGAAGAATGTGATGTATTTATAGGTGCTCTTGGGTAACTTCCGTATCTAAGAGTATATCTATAAAATACACTGGAAGGGCCTGTATTGGAGTTAGATTATGTTCTCAAGTATTTCTCCAATTATGTTTCTATTAGAGTGATCCTCAGCTAGGGTCTCGTTGGGCAGTCCCACTCTTACACGGCATGAGATTCTCTCCGAATGTTGTTATTTTGAGCTTGAAGTCGGCATCCGAAGTCGAGGTCAACATCCAACCTTAAAGTCGCCATTTAAGGTCGAGGTCATTATCAGAGGTTAAGGTCAAGGTCAAGGTTTGTAGTCGAGATATGTAGGTCTGTTGATGAGTTTTATTTCCAAATCAGTTTAACTTTTTTAGTTCAGTCATTGAGTCTTCTTCCTTAGCTCATCTTCTCTAGTCTTTTGGTAGTTCAGAGAGTTTGTTCTAATTGCCTTCTTGCCACATGTCCCATACATCATGTTATATCGATTTTACTTATAATAGTTACTCCTTAATTTCAAGTTCTATGTTCATAAGGTTGGGAAGTAAGTAGATTTGAACTGATGTATGGGTTGGACTTGGGCAGGATATATTGGGTTCAGTCTCAGGCTTGGGCTAAACAAACACTAACCTGATAAAACTTGGGTCGGGCTCAAGTTGAGGTACCGAACCCAAACCTGATCGATATACAAGTATGGACGATGGAAATCGGCGCCCTGTTTTGGTTTGATTTTGTGGGGGTTACTAGGTTGATTCGTGGATGTTGGAGTCGTCACTAGCCAATAGATCTCATAATCCCGTAGTTGGCTAGAACCCGCGGAATACGTAAGGTTGGAGAGATCCGAAGACTCTCCTTCCTTAGATTGACTCCTGATCTACGATCCGAGATTCCGGGTAAGGGACATTGGTTACAAAGAGAGAAGGTGTTAGGCACCCTCTCTGCCCGTACAAAGGTACAGTCTCTACTTGGTGTGATAAAATAATTTCAGGGGATGAAGGATGTAGTGGTCGAGATGGAACTAGGCACACATGTGGATTTCTGATGTAGCAAGATCTGAGAATTCGGCAAGCCACAAAGCATATGTCCAATGGCATGTCTAGAAGGCGGGTGTAATGATGCTCATGTAAATGTGATAAGAAAAGTGGACTAGAATACTAGGAATTTCTGATGTAACAGGATCCGATATACTGCAAGTCACAT
The DNA here is from genome assembly GCA_021015155.1 of Magnolia officinalis. Taxonomy (NCBI): domain Eukaryota; kingdom Viridiplantae; phylum Streptophyta; class Magnoliopsida; order Magnoliales; family Magnoliaceae; genus Magnolia; species Magnolia officinalis. Next base: position 70,983,280 of record JAJHSJ010000009.1, on the reverse strand, counting down.
AACATACGTTCACTAGAAATCTAGAGGAGCAGGGGGGTGAGAAGGGAATAAATGTCATGATGAATGCTTGTGTATGGGATGAATGGTTCTTTGGCATGAACTTGAATAGGCTAAAACATGGACTGAACCATGAACGATCTGGGTTAGGCTTAAGGGTTGGAAAGGTCAAGAGGAAGGGTTAGGGGCTGGCTTAAAAGATCAGAACTTTGAAGGCTTGGAAGCTTCTTCCCTCCTTCACCCTCTCTCTCTCTCTCTCTCTCTCTCTCTCTCTCTCTCTCTCTCTCTTTCTCACTCTCCCTCTTGGTGGTGAATGTGTTGTATGAAAATGAGAAGAGGAGAGGGCTATTTATAACCTTCTTCAATAGTTTTATGGTAATTATAGGGTTTATGAGGGTTAAAAGCTGATGTGGAAGTTTGTGAATGGTTGAAGAGAGAGAAAGCGACATGGCGCGCTCCCATTGACTCTTAGTGTTGGTAAAAAGGTAAATAGTGTTGGCTGGGGGGTAATTTCTGAGAAAAGTTGACTTTCGGACGTGCAGACAGTTGTTGCTTAGAGGCCACACACGCCCCTCAATCTGCGGTACTCGGAGTACCGCTGGCGGTAATCAAACTACTGCCCAGGCCGGGCTCGAGTGCGTGGGTTTTGTTTGGTGCACTGGTTCGTCCGATGGCTTTCTTTTCGGGTTTTTTTGGCTCAACTGGGTGTATTTTTATGCTGCTCTGGCTCTAACAGGTTTTAGGTTTGAGTTTTGGGTTCGGGTTATGGCTTTGGATTTGGGTCATTGATCATGGTCCAGATTGTCTCACTTTTCAAGATGTTAGCCTGGGTGGAGTGTCTACAACAAGTTATAAATTATAATTGAGTGCAGATCGCCTATGTTGAAGGCATAGACATTCCAGTGCTGTCAGGTTTCGTTGGTCCATGCCATTTTCGATGACTCAAGCTAACAAGATATGCTTGATTTCTCTCTCCCAAATAGATTGCGTGGTACACAATACGACTTTTAAAGGAATAATTGTTCTATATTTTACCTTGTTTGTTTAGAAAAAAAATGAAGTTCTTTACTATATATATATATATATATATATATATAAATAATAATAATAATACAATTTATAGGTACAAAACAAAATAAAAATAAGTTGCGTATTGAAAATATAATAAACTAACGTAATAACGAAAATATTAGCATGTGTCAACCTTACCACCTAAGCGGGCCCCCTTAAGCTAGGCTTGGGTTGAGAATTCCTAACCCGAGGGTGGGTTGGGTAGGGTTGAGGTATAGGAACCTTAATTCTTGGGTTGAGAATTCCTAACCCGAGGGTGGGTTGGTAGGGTTGAGGTATAGGAACCTTAATTACTTTCACTTTCAGCCCTAATCCAACCTATCATAAAGTTACATGGACCTGGACGAAAAGAAAACACAAGTGGAACCTTAATTTACTTTCAGCCCTAATCCAACCTATTCATAAAGTTACATGGACCTGAATGAAAAGAAAATACAAATGGAACCTTAATTTACTTTCAGCCCTAATCCAACCTATTCATGAAGTTACATAGACCTGGATGAAGAGAAAACACAAATATAAGCTCCATTCAAAACTTCTGCGTCCCAAGAAGGTTTTTAACAGTAAGAGTTTAATCCTTATTGTGTAGTACTCCACACCTGTCTTGGATCTACCTCAGTTTTGGGCTTATATCCCGTGAAAAAAATAAATGAACAGCCGGTGTGGATAAGACCCATACATCACAGTGGCCACTCAAAGTTCCTGTCTGTTCCAGCTGAGACCCGCGGAGGTAGGAGGCAATCGGCGTTCTCCCCGTACCTTGAAGTGCCACTTGCTGCTACTAGAACCAGTTATGTGGCTGCGACTCTAATCATAGGGCCTACTTTCATCCATGCATTATATATCCAAGTTGTCCATATGCTTTGTGTGTTTATTTTAGGTCCAGCTCCCAAAAACGAAGTAGATGCAAATTTCTGGTGGACCACACCACAAAAAAAAAATAGTAGTTGTTGATTGCCCACCATTAAAAACTTCCCAAGGTCCATCAGGTCCAATACTTAGATGAAAAGAGTATATATATATATATATATATATATATATATATATATATATATATATATATATATATATATATGGGAAAAGGTACAATGTGCTCGAGCTGATTTAACAAAACGCCCAGGGGGTCGAGATGTGTGGGCCCCACCGTGATGCGTTTCGAACATCTACCACCCCATCAGTCAGATGCACCATTCCATTGTGTGTTTAGGTCTCAATATCAAGTCAATCCGTGACTTGTGTGGCCACACCACATCATAAAGTGGGGAGGGGCCGTGAACCATAAACATTCATAACCATTTTTGAGGAGGGCCCATTGAGATGTAGTTTACAAATCCAGCCCATTCATTATGTGTGTCCCACTTGAATAAGGGTTTCAGACAAGTTTCAGGCGCATGAAAAACTCAGGTGGACCCCACCAAGTGCTTTATATGTTTTAATGGTGTCTTCACATAATTTTAGATGGTATAGCCCACCTGAGTTCTGTATATGGCTGATTTTTGGGATATCCCATAATTTAAAGGGTACCCATCAAATGCACAGTGTTGATGGTCGAAACACATCACGGTGGGGCCCACACAGCTCGACCTAACGGGAGCATATAGTCACTAGAGCGCATTGTACCTTTTCATATATATATATTATATATATATATATATATATATATATATATATATATATATATATATATATATATATCCAAAACTTTGGTAGCCCACAAAGGTTTTTAATGGTTGATAACCACTATTTTTCTTGTGATGTACTGCACCTTAAATTTGCACATGCTTCATTCCTGGGACCAAAATCTAAAATAAACTCGCAAAGAAGATGGACCATGTGGATGTATACGTATAGGTGGATCCTACAGTTAGCGTCACATCGGACAGGGATTCCCTGCCAAAGGCTTTCGCAGGAAGTTCCTGCGCTGGGAACTTAGGTTGGGCCTACCATGATGTTTGTGAGAAATCCACTCCATTTACCCGTTTTGTGAGTTCATTTTAGGACGAAGGACAAAAATGAACTGTATCCGATACTCAGGTGGGCCAAAAATATGAGTATTGAACGTCAACAGTTGAAATATTTGTGTGGCCATAGAAGCTTTGAATCAGGATAATATTTTTGTTTTCATTTCATCCCAGTATGACGCACAATACCAAAATCGTCATTTAGGAACGGTTTTAAACCGTTCCTAAATTCTTTAGGAACGGTTTAAAAACCGTTCCTAAATGAGGCGTCGCATATAATCAGAACGGTTTAAAACCGTTTTGGGTACCGTTTCAAATTTTAGAGACAGAATTTTAGGACGGTTTTTAAACCGTTCTAGTGCCAACGGTCGCATTTTAAGAACAAAATTCTATGAATGGTTTTTAAACCATTCTTAATGTTGCCACGGTCAAATTTAAGGACAGAATTTTAGGAACAATTTTAAACCCTGATAAACAAACAAAATTTAGGGTCCAGGGGAAATAAATTAACAGAAGTTAATTACATTCCATTAAAATAGAGATTAATCCAAAGAAAAACATAAGAAAATAATGTGCTTGAAGACGTTTCACTGCAAAATCAAATTTACAAAATAAGCTACAGTAAAGGCTAACACTTTAAATTATAGCTTCGCGGAGAGAGCAAAAAATGCTAGCAAATCTATTTGTTAATGTTTCAGTATTGGCTAATCAAAGGGAACAAAGTGCATTTTATGAATAACACCAGAACAAAAATGAAAAAAGTCTACTTCCTGGCCCATCTGTTGCATATGAAATTTGATCACGAGTATAGCATCTCTTGCAACAAGTAATGATTTTATAACTACTTGGCATGGGTCTGCAGCTTGCTCCAGTCACTATACAGATGTTACAGATAAAACATCAAGTAGAACAATATGAAAATTAGATCCAAAGTTAAGATGGAAGTAAATTAAGAAAAAACTCATGTAAATTGTAAAGTAAAAACAAGGAATCTTGAAACAAAACAAAGCTACTCAGCCCCAGTCAAAGCAGGAACGATCAATTGTGCCACAAGTGTGCAAGTAATTCAAAGCAGGGAATTCATTAATATAGAAATCAAATATGGTATTTAATTGTGGGGTAGGACTTCGCATGCATCTTGCTAAATCCATTAAAAAATAGGAAACAAATCCAGAAATGATTTAAACAGATTAGAGTGACTATTTAAATTATATCCTTGCCATGTGTGCAGTTAATGAGTAGCAGCAGCCTATTAAGGTTTACATTATGGATTTCAACTTTTCCTATTTAACAAAAAGTTTAACAGTTTACTGGAATGCAGTATAGAAGACGTCGTTCCCAGCTTACTGGATAGTTGGTGCTGAGCCCTACAAAGTAGCCATGGGAGATGAGCATCATTTCTAGAAAGTGAACTTGACTTAAAACTCTTACTGATTCTAGGATACCATTGATTAATGCAACAGAGAAACAAAGAAATGAGAGGTTCGCCATAAATTTGATCAGCAGTAAACCATATTATCCCATTAGAAACCATATTATCCCATTAGAACAAATTGTCAAAGACTAAAATATTCAAACTTCAAACGCATCCCTACTTCAACCTATCTAAAAAGGCTTAGCCAATGACTTGTAAACGCAAAAAACTGATGCATGTACACTCGAGTGGCTCAATGGCATGACTATAGAAAAATATAACAATAACAAAATCAACAATACTCATCTCTTGTGAGCTTCTAGTAAAATTGTTGTTAGTTCTCAACACACAAAAAAAAACAAAAAACAAACAAACTTGTCTCAAACCCTTTCTACATTTAAGAAGAAAACGAAGTGGGTTCATAATTGCAAACCTTTTATTACATTTAACAAAATGTAGAGGCAAACAAGGCTTTGAGGGGAAAATCTAATATCTATTTTTTTGTGAGTAAGTATCCAAAATGATGCTTCACAGAACATATCTTGTACATTTCTAGAAGGGAGTATGCAGGAACACTGATCTAGTAGATCTCCAGCAGTGTACATGAAGAGTCAAACAAGATCTGAAGTCCAGCTCCTGTATAAAATGAGCAATCCCCTCTACAGGATAGTGGCGATATCTCTAAAGCTTGAACAGAACAATCATGAGAAATTTACTCATATATTACCAAAGAAAATAAAAAGAACTGACACACACAAAAATTTCTTCACAAACCTGAAGGAAAAGATTGGTAATCGTGTTGTAGTCCACAGGACAACCTCCCTCCATTTGAGACATCATAAGAGCAAAATTAACAGCACCCTGCAATATCCAAGATCATAAATGACATGAGAATGATGTATGGTGTTACAAAAGAATCTCACTAATTATATCATCCTCTTAAGACTCAAAAAATTCCCCCCATTGAAAAGACTCTAACATTGTAAGGACCTACCTTTTTTTCCAAATCATTGATCCTTCACAGGTATTTGAAAGTAATGTCCGTGACTTACAAATAGGCAGAGCAGATTCTTTATTGCAATTGAATGGTCAAATCTTAACTAATATATCATTACACTTTGCCTTGGAAACAATAGCAAAGGGAAGAATACCTGAGGATCAGATCTCAAAATTGTTTGCAGAAGGAATAGATAATCAGGAGTATACCCAACCTATACATCAAAAAGAGGCAGAAATAAAAAGATTATCACATAAGCTTATATAGTGCAGTTAAATTTCTTCAATTCAATTCAAAGTTTCAAAGTTCGTCCAAACAAACTATAGAAAAAAAATAATAATAATAAGACTACTATCGAAACTATAGAGCCACTTGCCATCGAGTCCTCAACCAATAATAATGGAAAAACAATTAAGAGAAACAAAGTGAGGATATTAGCAGTGAAAGCAAACTTTATATGGTAACTGGATTGCAGAAAATTATAACAATTTCAGAGAATTAGTGTTACATGTATTAATATTTCATAACATCAAATAACAGATTATGCGGAAAATGGCATTAGATTATAAACCCATTACCAAACCCATGATTTAAATCAGACCCATCAATCAAATTCCATAAAAAATCAAACAACCTCTTGAATAATTTGAACCTCCTCATTTTTAGTATCCTTTATTTACTATATTTATATATTTAGTTCGAACTTCCTTATTTTTCCTAGATGCCTTTTCCTCCTTATCTTCTCATCTTACATTAATTAGATTATCTGAGAGTTACCATGAATGTTTCAAGTGCCTATACTAGCTACAAAACATGCATGGAAAGACCACTTACCTGCAGATTGTTGCCAGAAGCATCAGACATGCATCAGGGCTCATTCATTAGTTCCCAAGCGAAGATGGTTGGATCTTCTCTGTATTCAATTCCAGTAATGATGTTTCTCTTTGACAGTGCATCAAATTGAAATCATTGTATAACCTGCAATATCAAAATCCCCAACAATCTAATGGTTAACATGCTAACAAGCTCAAAAGAGGATTAGAATTTGTGACAAAAAGAAAAAAGAAGAAGATGAATGTGTGTCCAGAAGACAACTTTCAAAATCATATCAAAGATTTCATCACATCCAGCAAGGTTAAAACTTTGAGCGACTTTAGTAGCCAGGGATTCTCGAAATTAAATGAACTCACATGGAGAAAGAATAGTAAATTAAGATATGTATTTTGGTAAACTTACAGGGTCACTAATTCATGAATTAATTTCAACAAATTCGTGGCATATGCTCAATTTATTCCCAATAGATTCAAACCTTTTCTATCCACATTCCACTCAATTCAGAGCACACATTCAGTTAGCAATTCAAACTGTTCTACAACCCAAAAAAAAAAAAAAAAAGGATTTCAAACCACTGGTTATCAGGGTTCAGCAAAAGATAAATAGTTCACTTTGAAGAAACATGTCTTTACCCCATTGGTTAGCAAGTTATCTTCTATAGAATTAGTTCACAGTACTATGAAAAATGAAAATGGGGAATCCTAATGACAGTGTTGAAGGATTAGATATCACTGATTTAATTAAAAAGCTAAATCTACTTCCCTGCATAACCAATTTTGTAACCTTGCAATTTCTGTAGAAGAAAGTAACAGAATATTACAACGCTGGCCAACATGGTGGCATGTTCACGAATTGCCTTGTGCATGCTTGTGGCCTAAGCAAAAACCTCATTGTAGATATACAGATCTGAAACCAGCATTAGATTTCCCTCTAGATTTTAAATAGAATCAAGTGAGACTTTTGTGCCATTCATCATATTGTTTGGGGGAAAACAAAAACTGAAAAATACTTAAGCGAGCGCACCTTATGGATGGAGATCCCTAGGCGTACGGACCAGATCCAAACTCCAGCTGCTCCACACCTGCAAAATCCAATCGTCGGAAGCTCGATATGCAGACATTAATACGAAAATGGAATTGAAACCCTATTTCATGAAAATGGAATCCGAGATTGAAGATTCATCGCCTCAAAAGCGGTCCAACGCCAGAAAAACTGCTTGGAAACAAGTGGATGGAGTGAAGGTCGGTCGATCTACGATCTTCTGCAGTTACAGAGATCGGGAGTGAGGGAGAGGGAGAGGAGAGAGAGAAAGAGAGAGAGGAGAGAGAGAGAGAGAGAGAAAGAGAGAGAGAGAGGGAGGGAGTGAGGGATCAGGAGAGAGATCGAGAGGGAGGGAGTGAGGGAGCGGGAGAGGAGAGAGAGGGAGATCGGAGGGAGACAGATCGAGAGGAGGGAGCGAGTGGAGACAGGGAGAGATCGAGAGGGAGGAGGATGTGAGGGAGCGAGAGAGAGAGATCGAGAAGGAGGGAGTGAATGGAGGGAGGGAGTGGCACAGATAGTGGGTGGCGGCTCGGTGGAAATAGGTTTTTTCTTTGGTTCGGGTACAACTTAAAAATTTAGAACCGTTCGGAACCAAATACGTGGTCGTTCCTAACTGTTATTTTTGGTGTAGTGACGTTACAAACGTTATATGGCATATAAAACATCACTGTCTACGCCAGGATGTTTCCAACACGCAGGAATTTCTTGTACACATTTTCCTTTATTGTGGCCCCTTGAGTCTTTGATCCTCTCAATTTTTCTCTCAAGTCTAAATGTCTCAAAAAATGGATGGACGGGGTGGATTTCTCACACACAACTCACGGTAGGCCCACCAAAGTTTCCAGCGCAAGAACTTACTGCGAAAGCCTTTCGCAGGAAATCCGCATCCCGTCACATTAGAGGTGTGCATTTGTGACCTGATCCGGCCCGTTTCGAACAAAACCAACGGCCAAGATCGGGCCTCATCGGGTTGTGGTTTCTAGATCCGATTTTTTATTTTTTTTTCGGGTCGGGTCCGGATAGACCTCTGTCCGGACCGACTCAACCCGGATACTCGAACCGATGGGACACGAACCGCATCGAACAGACCCGGACCGATACACGGGCGGGTAGTATAAAATATTTTTTATTTTTTACCCTAACTTTCCTAAAAATGGAAGGACGGTGTGGATAAAACACATAGATTGCATCAAATATGTTGATCAAGTCATGAGGACTTAGATGAAGGGAAAAAATAAATATCAGCTTGATCGAAAACTTTTATGGCCTACATAATGTTTTTAATAATCAAAATTCATTCAACACTGTTTTCTATAATGTGGTCCACTTGAGATTTCAATATATCTCATTTTTTTTCTAATGACTTAAAATGATCTATAAAAATAGATGGAGGGCATGGATGAAACACATATATCATGGTGGGGCCCACAGAGCACGGAGGTCCGGTGGTAAGGGGAGTAGCCGGTCCGTTTCCAGTACAACGTACAGCTGTACTACGTCTAGCCTCCTCGAGCTGCAGGCACTCCTCGAGCTCCGTGTTGTACGGATGGTTCAAAGGAGATCAAAGTTATGGGCCCCACAGTGATGTATTTATCATATCTACACCGTTTATATATTTTTAGAGATAATTATAAAGTATTATTCAAAAAATAAATAATATCCAAAGATCATGTGGCCCACAACACAAATAGCAGCAGAGAATGATTTTCAATGTTAAACCATTCGTGTGGTCCACTCGATAGTTAGATCCGTCTTATTTTTCGTCTCAAGCCTTAAGACGAGCTTGGAAAATGGATGAACGGTTTTGATATAACACATACCCTATGATTAGATCTACAGACCTCGCACACTTGGATTAAGAAATCACCCTGTACAGGCTCTGATTGCGTGAAAGGCAAGTAGTTCAATTTCGTGCACCGCACGTCAAAGATTCAATAAAAACGATGTATACGGTAGATTGAAAGTTCTTCCGTAGCCATGTGGGGCTCACCTTGATATATATGTTTTATCTAAGCCGTTCGTTAATTTTTACATATTATTTTAGCCATTGAGTACCAAAAGTAGGTATATTAAAGGTTAAAGTAGACCACAACACATGAAACAATTTAATTAAATTTATATATCCGAATTCTATCTAACCTGATCTGACTCGGTTTTCCTAACTGAGTCGGACACTGTTCAAGTCATGGAAACTATGCATCCGATCAGTCCAAATCATGTGACCCAGATCCGGGCATGGATTGGATCAGATTTGGGTCAAGCCTGTGGAATTTTGGATCAAGTCGAGTTGAACCTAATCCGATCTGATCAGGACCGATACCCAGCTCTACGTCACATCCACGGACACAGATTGAGTCCTAACCCCGCCCATCTCTAGCCCTGAACAGGCGGTTCTGTGGGTGGGCCCACTATGATGTGTCTGTTTATCCAACCTGTCCATCCCTTTTCTCATATCATTTTAAAACATAAATACAAAAATGACACAGATCCAACGCTCAAGGGACCACACCAGATAATAAGCTTGGTTGCATTAAATACCACAAGCAATAAAAGCCAGTTGCATTAAATGCAAGAATCATCTCCGGTGTGGTCCATTTGAGCGTTAGATCTGCCTTATTTTTATGTTTATGTCGTAAAATGATATGAGATCAGGGATGACCGGCTTGGATAAATGGATACATATCGGTGTGCGCACCCACAGAACTGCCCATTCGGGGCTAGAGACGGGCGGGGGTAGGACGCAATCCGCGTCCCACATCCACCTCGCTAGTTCACGTCGCGGTCAAGTCGCCCTCAATCCCTACGCGCTTACCATTAATGCATTCACATGAAGCTCCTTCGCCAGAGACTTAGGTAGGCTCACCATTATGTGTGTGAGAAATCCACTCCGTCCATCTGTTTTTTAAACTCATTTTACGATGTACTGGATCCATTGCTCAAGAGGGCTGAAAACGTGAGAATTGAACGTCCACAGTTAAAATATTCGTAGGGCCACAAAAGTTTTGAAACATTATAATATTTTTGTTTTCAGTTCATCCCAATAGGAATGACGGTATGAAAGGTATGGATGGCATATAAAAACACCACTGTCGATCCAAAAAGTTTCAACGGTAAGGATTTTTTCCATCCGCCTTTTCCTTGATTCTTTGATCCTACTCACATTAATGATCTCCAAAACGGATGAACGGAGTGGATTTCTCAAAAACATCAACAGTAGGCCCACCTAGATTTCCATTGCAATAGCTTCCTGCCAAAGGATTTCGATGCTGTGGTCCACTTGAGATTTAGATCCATTTCATTTCATTTTTGGGACTAAAATGAGGCGGAGAAAGTGATGTACGGAGTCGATAAAATGCATGCGCCACAGGGTTACGGTAACACGTGATGGGAATCGGATTGGCTGGTGTGGGTACGTGTCCGACGAAGACGACCGCTGACTGTACTCAAGCTCCAGTTGTACGAACGGTTCAAAGGAGATCAAAGTTACGTTGGCCTCAAAATGATGTATTTATTATATTCACACCGTTCATCCAACCAATCCCTTAAAACCGAATCATTTCCAAAATTCAACTGGACCACATCACAAATAACAGTGGGATAATGATTTTTACCGTTAAAACATTCATAGGGCTCATTATAACTATAAACGTTTACTTTACATCCAATCTATTCATGAGGTCGCAAAGACCTGGATGAAGAGGTAAAGCAAATATTAGATTTAAAGCTTTTGTGACCCCAAAAGGGTTTCAATGGTAGATGTTCAATCCCCCACATCTTTTTGAAGTGTGGTCCAATTAATTTTTATATATGTCTTATTTTTCAGGTCCAATTAATTTTTATATATGTCTTATTTTTCAGGTCAAGCCTTAAGACGAGCTTGTCAAATGGATGGACGGTGTGGATATAACATATACCTCATAATGGGACCTACAGAACTTGTTGTCGTCATGAATTTGGGAAAATATTTATGGTGTGTGGTTCACTTGCCATGGATAGCTCTCCAGTCAAACCATAGAGGCATCTTTGATCCGTGACTTCATCATTTTTACTGTTCACCGCATGTTCATGATAGTCAGTACTGTGATATTTGGATATTCCAATCGTTCAATCTGAACCGATCACTACATCTGGAACATAGTTTTTAAGGGTTATAGTTAAAATTAACAGTAAGAGTATGATTTAAGCATTTCATGAGTTTTCTTTCTCTTACATAGCTGTTTGTTTCCTAAGCAGCGGATAGAATGAACACCCATATCCATAGCTCAACTGGCAGACTGAGTAGAGATATCTCGTTTCAACACTTCAGGTCTTGGCATCGATCCTTAGGGGGGTGGCTAACATGGAGTGTATACTGACATGGGTGTATACTAACAGGATTGCCTGATAAAAGAAGTTCGTTAAAATAATAAGCCATCCATGATGGTATCTATCAAAGGGATAGCTCAGATTGTTGTTTGAACTTATTTCCGTACAAACAATCTCAACCGCCCATTTTTTAAGGGATTGGTTGAATGCCTTGTATTTCTAACAGCTTGGTTCTAACATGGGGGGTCCCTGGTTTGCTACTATGATGGTTAGTCTGTTTAGTTAGGGCGCTGATTAGGTGTTACACAGCTTAGTGGATGTTGCCCTTGCCTGAAGGCCCACCTTGATGATATGTTATATATCTACTCTGTTTATTCGTTTTTCCAGCCCATTTCATGACTATCTTACAAAAGTTAAAAACACCCAAATAATAGATGGACCACATCACAAGTAACAGTGATGATTGAACGCTCACCATTAAAACTTCCTGAGCATACTGTAAGCAGATCCAATATGTTTATTTGCCATCCATCCCGTTGATAAAATCAACCGGAATTGGATAGACGGAAAATACAAATATTAGCTTGATTAAATGAGCTGGGCGGTGTGGATATGGAATATATTCATCAAGGTGGGCCCCACATGGTAAGGGTAATGATGACTAAGCTGTTAACCGCGTAATCAGCTAATCAGCTTCCCTTTAGCTGTTAACATGCACTTTTAACCATTTCTATGCTATTATTCTTGTCTACTTTTGCAGCTTTCACTGCTTTTACACACACTCTCTCAGTATTCTTTTCTTACTCTCTTATCCTCTCTCTTCCCCGTTTCATCAAAGTCCTCACCATTGCATATTTCTAAGCCTTACAGAGCTCTCTCACACACATCAAACTTCTCCCTTCTTACCACCCATACATACCTAATCATAAAGAAAGGGAAAAAAAAAAAAAAAAGTATGGCTTATCCGCTGGTCTCGAACGTAGCAGAGAAGTTGAATAACCTCATCCAAGATGAGGTAGCTTTGTTGGTGGGTGTCACCGACGAGATCAAAAAGCTTTCCCGTACGTTCCCTTAATCCAAGCTGTGCTTAAAGATGCTGAAACTCAGGCGATCCAAGGACGAAGCTGTGAAGATCTGGTTGCAGGATGTCAAAGATGTGGCCTATGATGTAGATGATACTAGATGAATGGATGATAGAAGCTCTCAAATCACACAAGCACCTGATGAAGGTGATGAGTCCTGTTTCAGCAAGATGGAAGTAAGACGTTTCCAAATGCTGTGAAGATCTGTTCCGTCCGGCTTCGGGTCTCAGGCAATCCGTGTACGGACCTAACTTCATATCATGTACACATGGCATTAGATCAAATAAACATTACGGTAGGTGTTAAGAAGCTTTTAATAATGACGACTGTTTCCAAATGCTGTGGTCTACTTGAGATTTAAATCCATTTCATTTTTAGGACTAAGATGAGGTGGAGAAAGTGATGGACAGCTTTGATACAATGCATGCATCAAAGTGGGCCACACGGTTATAGCAACACCAGCTGGTAAAACCTGATACGCTCCTAGTAACGGACCGGATTGTCCTACCCCCGTCTCTAGCTACGAACTGGCAGTTCCGTGGGTGAGACCACCATGATGTATCTGTATATCTACCAGTCTGTCCCTTTTCTCGAATCATTTTAAATAACGGCCACAAAAATGAGTTAGATCCAATGCTCCAGTGGATCATACCAAATAATAAACTTAGATTATATTAAATGTATACAGCATTAAATGTAAGTTGCATCAAATGCAAAAGTATCCAGGTACTGAGGTTAGCGTCATATATACTTCCTTTTTGTGCACGTGTATTAGATACTGACAATGTCAGTAGCCATATCACTACTGAAGTGACGTCACCAAGCTATGTGGACCCACTACGATGCATGTCTTGTATCCATACCGTCTATCCAATTGGAGAGATCGATTTATGGCAGGAAAATAAGAATGAATTAGATATAAATTTCAAGTGGACCCACATAAAAAACAGTGGAGACAGCAACATTCACCGTTCAAAACTTCTCAGGGGCTATAGAAGTTTCCAATCAAGCCGATATTTTTGTTTTCACTTCATCTATCTCTATTTTAACTTATGAATAAGTTCATCTCAAAAATATATCATGGTGGGCCTTATAAATGTTTCAACGGTGTGGGTGTGAACGCTCCCATGATTTTCTGTGGTGAGTCTACTTGAACTTTACATCTATCTCATTCTTTTTCTTATGCTATAGAACGATCTCTCCATCTTGGTGGGATCCACATAGCTTGGTGAGGTCACTTCAATAGACATTTGGCTACAGACGTTGTCAGTATCGTCCCCTTGAAATGATACGATAGAATGGAGATATCACGGTGGGCGGGATAGGGCGAAATGGATACCTCTTCAATCATATTATAGAGGCATCTTTGATCCGTAACCTTATCACATTTACTGGTTGTTCTCGCGTGGGAGTATACAGTCGCATGTTCATGATAGTCAGAACTATGATATTTGGATATTCCAATCGTTCAATCTGAACCGATCATTACATCCGGAACATAGTTTTTAAGGGTTACAGTTAAAATTAACAGTGAGAGTATGATTTAAGCATTCCATAACTTTTCTCTCTCTTACATAGCTGTTTGTTTTCTAAGCAGCTGATAGAATGGGTAGGATTGCCTGATAAAAGTTCTTTAAAACAATAAGCGATCTATGAGGGTATCTAACAGAAGGATGGCTCAGATTGTTGATTGAACTTATTTCTGTACAAACAATCTCAACCGCCCATTTTTTTAAGGAAATAGTAAGATGCCTTGATTTTCCAATTTTATCTTGGTAACCGACAGCATGCCTTTAAGATATCATGGTTTGCTACTCTGATGATTGGTCTGTTTAGTCGGGGAGGAGATTAGGTGTTACACGGGTGACATATTAGTGGATGTTCTATATCTACTCCGATTCATTCGTTTTTTCACCCCATTTTATGACTGTGTTCCAAAAGTTAAAGGACATCCAAATCTCAGGTGGACCACACCACAAGTAACAATGATGATTGAATGGTTACCATAAAAAAATTCTCATTAAGCAGATTTAATATGTTTATTTGTCATCCAACCCGTTGATAAGGTTAATCAGAACTGAATGAAGATAAAATTAAAAAATTAGATTGATCCAAAACTTTTGTGGCCTACAAAAAGCTTTTAATTATCATTCACCACTTTTTCCAGTGGTGTGGTCAACCTGAAAATTGTATTTTCTTAAATTTTGGGATAACGTCCTTAAATGAGCTGAAAAAATCGGATGGTAAGGGTAACACCCACTGAGCTATTAACCGGTAAACAGCTATTAACCATTCCTATGCTACTTTCATCGGGACCTAACCGTTCTCTCCTCTGTTATTATTCTTTTCTACATTAGCAGCTTTCACTGCTCTCTCTCTCTCTCTCTCTCTCTCTCTCTCCATTTCCTATTTCTAAACTTCTTTGAATCAAACTACTGCCTTCTTCCTATCAATACCAAAACAGAAAACATGGTTGATTTATTTGTTGATCCGTTGGTCTCGCTTGTAATAGAGAAATTGGGCAAAATTCTGCAAGATGAGGCGGTTTTGTTGGTGGGTGTCACCGACGATATCAAAAAGCTTTCCCGTACCTTCATCTTGATCCAAGCTGTTCTTAAAGATGCTGAAACTCGGCGAGTGAAGGACGAAGCAGTGAAGATCTGGTTGCAGAATCTCAAAGATGTGGCCTATGATGTGGATGACATATTAGATGAATGGATGACAGAAGCTCTCATATCACAAGCACCTGATGAAGGTGATGAGTCCTGTTTCAGCAAGTTGAAAGTAAGAAACTTCCTCTCGCCTATTACTTGCTTCAAACATGTCACGTTACGCCACAAAATTGGGAGTAGGATAAAGGAAGTGAGGGGTAGATTACATGATATCGCTGAAGAGAAGAATCAATTGGGTCTTAGAGCAGATAGTGGGGAGAGTGAGAGAGTGGTTAGTGAATTGAGGCGGGGTGAGATCAGATCAGAGCGAGAAACAAGCTCCCTAGTCAACCCACCGTCAGTGATAGGCAGAGAAGGTGAAAAAAATAAAGTCATAGGCTTGCTGCTGCAGGAGGTAACTGAGGTGCCCTTTGTCATTTCTATCGTTGGAATGGGGGGTTTGGGCAAGACCACTCTTGCTCAGCTCATCTACAACGATGAGGAAGTGATGGGGCATTTTGACATGAGAATGTGGGTTTGTGTTTCTGAAGATTTTAATGTGAAACAAATTACGAAATCAATCATAAAATCTGCAGATGGGTCTAATTGTGATCATCTAGACCTGGACCCTTTGCAACATCTCCTCCGTGGTATGTTGCAGGCAAAGAAATTCTTGCTGGTGCTTGACGACGTTTGGAGCAAAGACAGCCAGAAGTGGGAGAAGCTGAGACTTCCCTTCCAAGCTGGTGCAGCCGGAAGTCGAATCATTGTAACCACTCGTATGGAAGATGTTGCAGGCATCATGGGAAGCACTGATCACATGCACAAACTGGCACTCTTATCCGATGAGGATTGCTGGTTATTGTTCAGAAGTAAAGCGCTGGAGCATCGGAGTGAAGAAGAGTGTTCTGAGCTGGAAGAGATTGGAAGGCAAATCGTAAAGAAATGTGGAGGGGTGCCTCTCGCTGCAAAGACAATAGGGAGTGTCATGCAGTCGAGAAGGACTAGAAGCCAGTGGGAGCTTGTCTTGCAAAGCGAGATGTGGAACTCAGATGATGTCTTTGAATGCATTTTACCAGCTTTGTTACTAAGCTACTATGATTTGCCTCCAGCTCTGAAGCAGTGCTTCGCATATTGCTCCGTCTTTCCGAAAGATTGGGTGATAGGGAAGGATATGATAGTCAATTTATGGGTGGCACAAGGTTTCATCTGCTCCATTAGTGGAAGTGGTGACATGGAGGAAATCGGTGAACTGTATTTTGATGATTTGCTAAGGCGCTCACTGCTCCAAAATGCAGAAATTGATAGTGATGGCAGCATAGTCTGTTGCAAGATGCATGATTTAGTTCATGACCTAGCACAATATGTTGCAGGAAGCGATTGTTCAGTGGTGGAGAATAGCAAGGAAGCCTCGTTAAACCTAAATAATGTCCGGCATTCTTTTATAGTTGACAATGACAAAGCTGGTGATGAAGCTGATCATAAATTGGCTTCCATTTCGGCCACCTTGCATAAGGCCCACAAGTTGCGGACGTTGCTACTACAAGACTCAAGAATCTCCAAGGTGCCAGACAAGTTATTTCATCATTCGAGACGCCTTAGAGCATTGGACTTGAGTCGCACTGGCATCAAGAAATTGCCTGAGACAGTAGGACAGTTGAAACACTTGAGATATCTTGATTTATCTCACACAGGCATAGAGGAGTTGCCAGAGGAATTGAGTAATTGCATCAATTTACAGACCTTGATACTCAATGATTGTCAGAAGCTAAGAAAACTGCCTAGAGGGATGAGGAAAATGATTAGCCTGAGACATCTTGAATTTAAAGGTTCGGATAATCTGAGGTACTTTCCAGAGGGTATAGGGAGACTAACTGAGCTTCGGACTCTAACAGAGTTCATTGTGGGGGGTGACGACCAAGGATATAAATGTGGAGAACTGAAACACCTCAATCATCTTCAAGGTTGTCTTCCAATTACCGGATTGGAAAATGTCAGGAGCAGGGATGAAGCTAGCAAGGCAAAACTGCATGAGAAGCCGCACCTTCATGCTCTATCCTTGGTGTACGATGATAGAGATGGTGAACTGTTGGATGATGAGGTGAAGAGGATGGAGGATGTGCTCGAAAGCCTTCAGCCTCACACAAACTTGAAAGAGTTGGAAATATGGAATTACAAAGGTTACAAGCTTCCCCAGTGGACAGGGAATCCAATGTTCTCCAATCTAGTCAAGATTGAACTCCTGCATTGTCTCAAGTGTAAACAACTTCCAGGTCTTGGGAAACTACCATCCCTTAAATTCCTTTTTATTAAGGGAATGGTAGAGGTGAAAAAAGTGGGTGGTGAGTTTAGTGGGGCTGATCAAAATGATGTAAGTGGTGGTGGTGGTGTCTCATTCCCCAAGCTGGAGACCCTCTATTTCCAGGAAATGCCAAATTGGGAGGAGTGGGAATTGAGAGTTGGAGATAGAGAGGTTATGCCATCACTCCTCCAATTAACAATAAAAGACTGCAAAAAGCTGAAGGCATTGCACTGCAACCTTCTACCTCTCCTCCGGATGTTGATTTTAGAAAGTATTAAGATGTTATCAGGAGGGCCCTTACCTGTGCTCCCCAACCTTAACTGTTTGAGGATTGATGGGATTCATGAGCTGACATCACTACCAGGTGATTGGTTGGGACAACTCAAAGCCCTCCAAACTCTGCATATCTATGATTGTCCACAGTTGGAGTCTCTACCAGAGGAGTTGGGACAACTCAAAGCCCTCCAAACTCTGCGTATCTATGATTGTCCACAGTTGGAGTCTCTACCAGAGGAGTTGGGACAACTCAATGCCCTCCAAACTCTGGAGATCTCCAATTGTCGACAGTTGAAGTCTCTACCAGAGGAGTTGGGACAACTCAAAACCCTCCAAACTCTGTCTATCCATAATTGTCCAGAATTGAGGTATCCACCGGAGTTGCAACACCTCACAATGCTTCAAGAATTATATATCACCAACTGTCCACTCTTAAAAGAGCGTTGGCGAGATGGAGGAGAAGATCGTCACAAGATTGCCCACATCCCGAATATCACCATTTATTCATTGGAATGATCCACTCCAATACGAGGAGAGGTGGAGAGGAAATCAACGACAGCTTTTCATCTGGTCTTGTTTCAAGGAATTGTGTACTTTTTATTTATTTATTTTCTTTTTTATTTTTCAATGGATTTACTTTTAATACATGTCAATCTATGATCTATCTAGGAAGACTAGTTTGCTGGGTTGCTGCCTTGTTTTGCTAATAAACACAAGTTGTTTGTTTTGGAGGTCAGGTTCTTTGCCCCCCTCCATCTCTTGTAATTTTTCCTTTTTAATAAAGCTTGCATTGGTACAGTCCAACTTAAATTTAGTTGCCTTTTCTCAAAGGTCAGTTATATAAGAGCATGAGATGGGCCACATATATATTGGATGCTCATTTTCTCTTGACCGTTCATTTATTCTGACGTGTCAAAGCTGGTTCAAAAAATCTTTCCACCGTCATGTTAAACACTTAAATTTAGTAACAGTCCTGGCCCATTTGATGATCTGGCCTGAAATTCATGATTGAGCCTGGACCATTAAGTACAAATGAGCCTGGCTCAGCGGCAGGCTCTCAGGCCTTTATTGAAGCATTAACAATCCTGATGAGGTAGACCGGTGTTGATGAAGAGTGCTCCAACAAAAATCTTTTGGATTCAAAGATTATAGCTGTTCATTTTCTTGCCTTTCCATGGTCAATATGCATAGATGCACATGTACGATGTGCATATATAAATGGATCAACCTA
This sequence comes from Magnolia officinalis, assembly GCA_021015155.1. Lineage (NCBI taxonomy): Eukaryota > Viridiplantae > Streptophyta > Magnoliopsida > Magnoliales > Magnoliaceae > Magnolia > Magnolia officinalis. The sequence continues at coordinate 70,964,118 of JAJHSJ010000009.1, read as the reverse complement.
ATATTTATTTATTCACTTCACAAAGATCTATGTGACCTTATTAACAGGTTGGATTGAAAATAAACATCAATGTGGGCCCTAAGAAGTTTTCAACGGTGAGAGTTCAGTCCCATTACTTCATGAGGTGTGGTCCACTTGAGCCCTTGATCTGCCTTTTTTTGGACTCATGCCCTAAAATGATCTCTCAAAATAGACAGAAGGCATGGATAAAACATATAGATTACAGTGGGCCCACAGAGGGCCTGACATGACAGTCCCTCTCTAGGTAGGGCCTGGTGGGGGTAGTACCCAATCCGCACCCGGATCCATTACACCAACACAATCAGAGTACTGAACCATGGCCCCACTTGGGGTAATTCGGTCACAGTCTCCTATTTATTTACTCATCTAATGATGTTTTTTTTTTTTTTTTCTTTTCTTTTCTTTTTTTACTGGGATTTAAACAAAATGCAAGGTCAGTTCAACCAATGAAAGGCAGACACGTTTTCTACTATACACCATAAGTATGGTGTATTAGCTTCGTCTTTTGATGAATACAAGTGCTGAAAATGTTCATGGGCCTTGATATGGGCCTGGGCCTGCTCTCTGTATTGCTGTTAAACTACGTATTCATGTTGTCTTTATTCCGTTTTGTGATATAGTCATGTTTAAATGACTCAGTCGACTCAGCCCAACTCGTCTGGTCTGAGTTACGTTCTGACTCATCTGAGTAACTCATTAGATCGACTCGACTCGTTCATGTCTTAAAACCATTTCATAGTAGCAAAAGAAATGTTAGAGTTAAGAGTTCAAATTGTAGCACATGTTCTTTCCGTCACACCCCACATGCTGTTAGACCGAACCAACCACCCACAAGCACCGTCGTGGTCCATGGTCAATGGTATTTTGCAGTTAAAACCATCAACGTAATTCAAAATGAAGGGGAATGATATTTTGACTAGATTGCAGTATTTGTATTGCAATTCAAGGCACGTCCAAACACACCTTAATATTACAGGTACACGTTTTAGATCAGTAAAAAAGAAAAAAGAAAAGTGGAGAGAAACACGTAGGGTAGGGGTCTCCAGTTCCACGATAACAAATCCAAAGCACACGGAAACCACATCCAACTTCATACTACGAAGGGGAAAAAAGGGGAGAGATTCCTATGCAATGAGGAAGGGCAAAACGGTCAACATGAAAGCTTCATAGTTGAAGGTTGCTGAGCCTGAGTACGCCGTGTCCCTTTCCTTGAACTTCTCTGTCAGCCCCTGCACTCGAATAACCACAGCTTTTAGATCCATGTATGGGGGAATGTTAATATCCCCAGCTCCATGTGGAGGTTAGCAACATCCCTAAGGTTTTTAAATGACACATGAGACAGCCAATTGTCGATTTGGGCCGTCCATTCATTCGCATAAGGACAACCATGGTGCAAAAATCACGCCAATCGGATGATCCTGAACATTCATATAGAGCATGGAAAATGGACAGTCAAGATTGAGCAAAGAATAGGTCCAATCATCTTCTTGAAACATCTATTTAGTAGTTCTCACTTTGTATTGCCTATGATTCCAAAGTAGCACTTTGGTCTGATAATTCCAAACATGCAATCTAGGGCTCATAAAAAACAGAAGGTTGTAACATATTGGCCTCATTCTAAGGGTTGGGGGATCAATCTGATCAGCATGAACCTTGCACCATAGGTTGCTCCAATAATAAGAGATGTCTGGCATGAATCTCACAACCATTTCAAAAACGCGACGTTTCAGAGGCCCACTTTCAAATGCGTGGTAAGATTCCTACTAGCAACTACTGGGTGGGAGATCTAGACCACACTAATGCACACAATCATTTCACAAAAAAGGGGGGGAAAAAAGGAAGTTAAGAACCAGACTCACCTTAACAGTTAGGCAGCACCTGAATAAGAGCAACCAAATAAAAGGAGTCAATGAAAATTATTTAAAAAGAAAAAAAAAAAACATATGAAGCTGCTGCTTAATATTGATACTGGTTTTGTTTTATTTTATTTTATTTTATTTATTTGTTTTTAAAAAAAAAAAAAAAAAAACTATACACAATTTCTACATTTGGTAGTAGAATGCTATCCAAAAGTACTATTTTATCATGAAAATAGAAAATTTGATGAATGAATCTAAAAAACTGGGTGTAAGTAATTGTTTTCCAATGCCCATGCAGTGAAATTAAGTGCAGAGAGAGAAGGATCATACTCAATGAAATTATCATATTCGATTGCCTTATTTCTGCCCCCACTCTTATCGAATTTGGTGACAAGTAAATCCAAGATGACTGGAGAAACTGAAAATCCAAGGCTCAGAAGAGCTTCTCGTAGCTCTGAGGCATCAATCTTCCCGCTCCTATCCCTATCAAACCTCTCAAAGATCCCCTGAAATCATGTTCCACAAATGCACATTTAAGATAAATAAATCAACAGCACAGTTAGGCTGAGCATAAACAAACAGGTTCATGATTCGTAAGTCTTTACCCGCCAGTTCTGAAGGCTGTAAAACACAGAGCTGAACTCCTTCGGTCCTGTTGTGAATAGAGGAGAAGAAGGTTACAAGATTTAAAAAGAGAATTTGTTTTTCACAAAGAAATCAAATCTGAATAACTGATAGTGCTTTATAGTAAACCACAGCAGATGCAAGGCCCCTTTAGCATGGTTTTTGACTAGGCAACTTGTCCCGACATGTACGGGGTGGAGCAGACTTGCCCAAATCAGGGGTAAATTGGCCTGCCTTGCCCAAGTTGGGGCTGAATTGGGGTGGTGACTCCTGGTACTGACTCGTACCAGTGCCAACTCAGTCGGGGACAAGTTGGCAATCAGATAGCCCCTAAAACTAATGAAAGGACGAGGAAATTACATGGTCCTCAGCCCCATGTATGAATAGCTTCCTCAAGCCTTGAGGTCATACGTTCGGAGCCCCACAATGGATCAGATGGACCCTCAAAGAGAATAGAAGATTCAAGGATCCAATATCTGGATGAACGTGCATCACATAAAGTTATTTAAACAGAGAGTACAGAGACTCATCCACCCAATAAAGCAAAATAAAAGCAGATTTCCTAGAAAATTTTAGCATTTTGAATAATATGATGCGCAACTAGAACACGTGGCATGTACACGCATGTAGGTACATTCAGACCTTCCAAATATTGAGTCCAAATGTAAAATGGTCATCATCATCATCATCATGTCAGCCTCGTCCCAGCCAATAGGGGTCCGAATGTAAGATGGTCCTGCCCCAAAAACAAACAGGACCATTCTAATAGTCTAAGAAATCATGCTCACTGACTAATCCTGAACTGTCTGATCAGTCGGTCATCAGATGAACAGTTGAAGAATTCACCAACAGTTGAAACTCAACAGATAAACATCTAGGTTAACCAAACAGTTGAATTTTCATCCAACGTGGCTGCACAACTTGATTGAAATGAATGGTGCAAGTATGCATGAGAAAATTCTACTTGCCAAAGCATCCTACTAAGTCCACTTGACTCTATTGCCTTCTTATGAAATATGGGGTATTTGTACATTCTCGGATCTTATGCTCAAATCAGACCTTAACCAGTGCAGGCAGGACTCATTGGACCAACAAAAGAGATAAATAAATAAATAAAAGAAGAAGAAGATACTCTTGACTTGAAGGGATGGCTATTCTGCTCTTGGTTGTGAGTAGGTCTCAACACATGGTGCTAGCCAAGGGACACACTCTTCTTTAAGGGTGGCAAGCCTGACGCACCCTGACACAGCTTTGTACCAGGCATGGACCTATTAGTTTGGCCCATGCGATAGGATTAGGCCCGGCATGCATGGCCAGATCAATTTCTAGGCCAGGCTCAAGTCATCTTAACCCAGCCCAGGCCAACCTGACTTCACATGTACATAATCTTATATGATTACAACTATGCCAATCTAATCCTTGATTGGGCAACAAATGCATCCTGAATGTAAACTGTTGATTTCATCCTCTAGGTGTTTATTTCTTTTTGCATGTATGGCACACTTGATAAACAGATAGATTAGGAACTTCCTTTTTTTTTTTTTTTTTTTGGAAAGGCAGATAGATTAGGTACATTCAAGTGAGAAATGGGGATTTTATCATTTTCGGGCCCGTTTGGTCAAGTCGGGCCTGGGCCCAGCCAATTTTTTCGGGTTTGGAGCTTGGGCCAGTTGTACTAGGCACATGCCAGGCTTGGATCGGGCTCAGGCCTTGGACATTAAGTATCAGGCAAGGCTTGGGCCAAGCCTGGTTCGGCCCAAATCCGACCCATTGCCACCCCTAACATCTTCTGCCAACCCCTAAAACCTCAAAGGTCATTTTAGTTCCGCCAAAATATGTCCAATATTTCTAAAAGTAGAGAAATAATTTATGACACACAGATGGTCTGTAAACTTTAATTTTAAAAGAGAGTAAGTTCCGTTCAACATTTTCAACATTTCACAGATGAAAGTTTATAAAATAATATTTTATAATAGGCAAGTAGAGATAAGTTCCACCTCTAATACCATATTAAAAATTGTACAAAACTTGACCAGATGTGGCCGACAGAAATATGAAGGAGACCTTGAGTGGGGACATATATGGGGACCACACATGGGGATCATGCCAAAACAGCTGATGTTGCACAAGCTTTGACATTTGAGGTCCATGACATGCTTGTGAGACCCCTTCTCTATCTCACTTCCAACCACTGTCCAAATTACCACCCATAAACTATTACCTACTAAAATGAAGAGTAAGAAATTGTTCTCGTGTTTGCTAACTAAATCATCCCTAGCGAGTCCCTAGCGAGAGTCGCCAATCAAGGACCAGCAATCAGGCAGGGATGAGTCATGAAGCATGCTTTAACCTGCTATGATTTCTAGCCCCGTGACTAATTCTCCATCAGGACGTCATGATTTGGACTGCAAGTCAACAATGAATCATAGCCCATCACATTATATAGCTGAATCATATGACAGTGCCCCGGTTCGAGTCGAATAATTATGATAATAATGACACTGTACTGCAACTGCGTTGCTCAAACTTGGCTAAAGACAAAGGAACATAAACAGTTAGGACTGTCCAACCAGGTGGTTGCTCTAGATGCACCATCAGGATACCTTTGCTTGAGGGACTGTACAATTGGTGCCCTCAATGAAACTAAGGGCATCCTGCTATCTATCGTTCCAACTGGATCCTACACTCAGGCACTGGCCCATACAAATCAAGCCCCTGGTCTGATGATTTGGACTATTTCTAAGAGGCAAGTAGAATGTGAGTTTTTTTTTTTTATTATTATTATTATAAGGGAAAGGCTTTGGGCACCTTGGGGCATTCTCATGATAATGTAGTTTTATAACCAGAACATGTTAGACAAAGTTTAGAAAAGTTATATCTTTTTATAAATTATATCAAAGTGGGAAGCAATTTGATCAGCTGTGACCTAGAAAAAATAAAAAAGCAGCTTTAATTGAAGACTTGACAAAGGGAGAGGAGTGCTATTTGCAGCCATGCATCTGCACTCTCACCCAACAAGCACTCCGCAACTGCAAACAGGCACAGTCATGCCAGATCCAGAACGTTCATCTGGCAGGCAGCGCAATATCCTAGCCAAAAAATGGCAGGCCAGCTCACTAGTGCCACATGTGGCAGTCGACCAGGTGGATTTATGGGGCGAAGGAACATTAGCTGCAGTGCCCACCTGATGAAAGACCCGGATCATGCACGCACAATCAGCGTTTGCAGTGTGCTTGTCTTGGCATGTATTTTTATGCATTGCTGCAACTAACATTTCTATCTATTGTTGCCATGGTTTCCACCATACCTTCCCCATATAAAATCTATATAGAAAATGATTTTCTTTTCTGAAAGGCTACCCTCCCAGTATAAATCTATATGGCAAATGATGCAGTGTCTAGCTGTCAAAATCATCACAGTGCAAGTCCCCACAGTAGCCTGGGCAGTTATGCAACATGGGCTCCACTATGATTCAACCTGCTCTGATTTTTAGACTAGAAATAGCTCGGAGTTGGATTCGGTAGTGATTCCTCCAGTACCGAGGTCGGTACTGGTTGGACCGGAAAAGCTCCATGGGCCCCATCATTATGTATTTGTTTTATCCATGCTGTCCATCCATTTTTCCAGCTCATTTTAGGTCATGAACAAAAAAATGAGGCAGATAAAAATCTCAAGTGGACCACACCACAGGAAAAATTGATGATTGAACGCCCACCATTAAAAGCTTCTTGGGGGCGACACAAGTTCTGTATCAAGCTGATATTTATGTTTTCTCTCCCATCCAGGTCTATGTGACCTAATCAACAGGTTGGATGGCAAATAAACATTACAGTGGACCCTAGGAAAATTTTAATGGTGGGGTTCAATCACCACTGTTTCTTGTGTGGTCCACCTGAGATTTGGAACTGCACCATTTTTGGGATCATGCCCTAAAATGGGCTGGAAAATGGGCGGACAGCATGGATAAAACACATACATTATGGTGGGGCCCACAGAACTGTTTCCAGCACCGACCTCCATACTGGAGGGATAATCCCAGTCCAACTAGGTCTACATCTGCTCAATTATATGCAGTTCTTATATGGGTGCTTTAGTCAATGCAAGACTATAGTCAATTAAATCAGATCCGTGAATTATAGCCAACTAGCCCCACTTGCATTAAAAAATTAAAAAGAAAAAGAAACAAAGAAAGAAAAAAGATAGCCCGTGTACACATCAGCTGATGAACGGTATGATCTGATGATACCAGCTTCGAGCCCACTAATTATTAAAGAACTTAATTAATTAAGCTCAACTAAAGCAATACTCACAGTTAATATATTAAATAGGGAGATGATTGTGATCATGTTCACAGTGGGGATGATCGATCAGGTGGTGATCAGATCCAAAACTCAGGTGGGCTGCACCAAATGGAATAGGGATGCCAATGGCAGAAAAATTCCAAATTGAGTGTGGGGCCCACCATGGTGTGTTTATGGCAATCCAACCCACCATAAAGAAGGAACACCCTAAAAATCAGCCCAATCCAAAACCATACAGGTGGTCCACACCACGTGATTTTGGAGGTTGGATTTTAAATTGTTCCCGTCGTGTGGCCCATCTGAGTTCTGGATAGGGCCGTACAGCTTGGGCCACTGGCCAAAATGACCCGTTACAACCGAATTTTTAAGCATGGCTTCAAATGCATTTTGGGCATGTGCAATGAAAGTGAGATCGATACTCCCTAGCATGATTATGAATCAGCAATAAAATGACCAGAGTATCCAGCAGAAATCAAGGGTCAAAGAGGGTTTGCAAGGGTAGTTGCGTCATTTTTAAATGTTGTCGCGTGGTACTTAGAATCAGAAAAGCAGCCCCGTCCCTACACCAACACCGCGTTTTGCTAACGTACGCGCCTATCGGATAGAATCATGAAACACCAACAATCATGAATGGACGCGTGGATGAAACCTACGATTCTAAGTTTACCATACAATGACAATCCCAACCATCGAAATCATGGGCCCATCAACATCAGATTTTTGTCATTGACCTGACCGTCAATTTGATAGCCACCTATTTTGACGGTAACGATCATCTGATAACTGCCACTGTCGACTGATGCTCCCTCCCCCGTCGCCCCACCATTGGGAGGGTTTAAACTGAGGTGCACCCGTGCATGTTTACCACGTGGCACTGGATGAGTCACCACAACTTAGAAATCGCGATTGACCATCACCTCCTTCGCGGGTATAGATGCAATTGGTAAACGAACCGTACCCACCCGGCACACAATAGACCCCAAAAGGATGATCACACTAACGTGCGCACATTGGTTTCCCCGACCTGGATTCCTAACTCCCCCACCAAAAACGCCTTTCGGCCCCGATTATTGGAGGAAAATAAATCAATATTTGAAAAGAAAAAATAATCCGAAGAAAGGGGCTCTCACCGATCCTCCGAACGTTGCTGTTGGTGAAGAGATACATGAGCAGATGAACGGTCCTGATGCTGAAGCTCTGATTGTAAGAAGAGAGGGCCCTCTGCAGCTCCTTGTCATCGATAAATCCGCTCCCGTCCAGATCCGCCATCTGGAAGCAGGCTATGAGGCTCGGGTCGGTCCCGGGCGGGAACGTTGACGGGAGCAGCGCGGCGAACGGGCTGCCGTAGGAAGATGGCGCAGGATAAGCGGAGGAAGGAGCCATGCCGCCTTGGTCGTACTTGTGGGGATAAGCGGAGGGAGGAGCCATGCCGCCTTGGTCGTACTTGTGGGGCTTGCCTTCCTTTGGGGGCTTCTCGCCCGGGGCGTAGGGTGAGGCGTATGGCGCTGATGGCGCACCGTATGGCGGTGGGCCTGCGGCGTAGGGTTGCCCGGGAGGGGCGTAGGGGTTCGAGCCGTAAGGGGGTTGCGACCCAGGCGCACCGTAGCCGTAGCCTGCCATCGTCTGAGAGAGAGAGAGAGGGAGAGAGAAATGAGAGATAGGGATGGGTATGATGTTTGAACGGCCAGACAGCGGATTGTCATAGAAGTGTAGATTTAGAAATGCACGTGAAGACGGAAGATATTACGAAAATGCCACTCTATGTGTCTTCACGTGATACACGTGTATGAAACGAGAAATTGCTAAATCGATTCGCGCGTGTATAAACTGAAGAGGTTAGTTGCGGCACACATGACAACTTGCGACGCTCCCCAGAGATCCCAGACGTACAACAGGTGGGGCTTGTGTGAAAACGGATTGACTACTCCCCCTGCCACCGGCCAATGGCAACGGATTGAATACTCCCCTTGCCACTAGCCAATGGCTGGTGGTAGGTGTTGGAAAATTTGGTTGAATTAAATAGACTATAGAAAATCGAGAACAAAAAAAGAAAATAAAATTTTTGAGAAAGAAGAATTTATTGAATTGAATCGAGGCGTGACTAAGTCACATGGCTTGAAATCGAATTTGCTCCCCTTGGACAGCGTCCCAAGTGCAACAGGTTTCCAGAGCAATCAACCTCCAGGATACAACGACTATGACCCGGTCTCAGCGGTGCACTCACTATACACGGGCTCGAACCGCTTGCAGTTTAATCCGAAAGTGCTAAGTTGACTCAGCGATGAACTCAGTAAAATTCTTTAAAACCGTATCAGAGAGAGTTTTATAAGAGAGATAATAACTTTTTTTTTGAAACTGGAATCGGAAGTCTTTATATAGACTCCGAAGTAGTGCAAAAGTACCCCGTTGGGTTTAAACCCAACAGGAGCGACCAACCGGAAAGGATACATATCTCTGGTTTAAAACGAAAAGGCGCAAGTGCGAGTACACTCTCGCAAATAAAGTCCCGCGAGTACCCATACACACACCCACGCAAGTACACTCACACCACACGCGCGCCCACGCCCAGCCCAGCTCGTCCCGTCGTGCCGCGCACGTGCACACGGACACGGACACGGACTCGGACTCGGACTCAGCTCGGCTCGGTTCGGCGCGCGCGCGCGTGTGTGGTCAATGACATAGATTAGAGCTATTAGCATAGCCCCCCACATGACCAAATTCACATGCCCCTTGAAAGGGGCTCAAGCCCTAGACAAAAAGACTATCTTATATACAAGATAGTTTACTTTGTTAAATCTGATGTGGGACAAAACTCACAACTCAAAAGTACCAAAACTTTTAAAATGTGGAGGGAAATCACCGAAAATTTGAAAATTCAAATTTTAATATTATTTTAAAACAAAATATAACAATCCCTCATATGTTTTAAAATAAAACTCTTTCGAATTAAAGCGTAATAGTTGTGTAATGGTGCCAGTGTCACTATAGACTTAAACCTACATTAGAGTAAGCAAGACAGGTCTACTGGAATCACGTGACACCATAGTCTTGAACCTGAATCCTTTTAATGTAGATCGCAAGTACATGCCACTCACACAACTCTTCCTTTGCAAGTGATTCTGCGGTTCGGTACGTTTCGGCTACACGCCATTACCTGGATTTCATGAGTGCTCTAGAGAATTCGCCTAGATTCTCATAGGAAGCGGCCTCCACCTCCACACCCATATAGGTGAATTCCATCAAGTGTATGCAGCAACTGTATACACCATCAAATATATGACTATGGATTCATTAAGAATTCTAACAACTCATCCTTCTGCGTTGCTGCTCGCATCGTACACCATAGAAGAGGCTCATACAACTCAGTGCAATTGTCTACCTCGTGTCTTGTTGTTTACTCATTGAACCTGTCTCATGGGATCTCCACTTGTATAGGTTGGGTTGCCGACACTGGCAGCTCATATATTAGGCTCAGCCTCATTCCTTTCAATGTATCATTGACTAACCTTTTAGATAATCCTTTGGTTAGAGGATCTGTCAGATTCTTTTCTAGCCTCACAAAGTCAATAGATATGACTCCGTCACATAACATGTGTTTCACTATGTTGTGTCTGAGTTTAATATGCCTGTTCTTTCTATTGTATATTTTACTTTTTGCTTTTGCTATAGCTGCTTGACAATCACAATGAATAGACACGACCGATACAGGCTTTGGCCACAATGGTATATCAGCTAAAAGATTTCTAAGCCACTCGGCTTCTGATCCAGCCTTTTTTAAGACAATAAACTCGGATTTCATAGTCGACCGAGCGATACATGTCTGTTTAGTAGACTTCCAAGAGACTGCTCCTCCAACCAAAGTGAAAAGATATCCACTAGTGGATTTTGTCTCATCTGAATCACTGATCCAGTTAGCATCACTGTATCTTTCTAATACAGCAGGAAAACCATTATAATGTAAACTATAGGCCATACTGCCTTTTAGGTATCTCAAAATCGTATACAAGGCATTCCAATGCTCTTTTCCAAGGTTATGTGTATATCTACTTAGCCTTCTTATTGTAAAAGCTATGTCTGGTCTAGTGCAGTTTGTTAGATACATGAGGCTACCAATTATTCTGGAATACTCCAATTGAGACACATTATTTTCTATATTCTTCATCAGATTCACACTATAATCATAAGGAGTGCTGACAGGTAAACAATTAAAATGGTTAAACTTTCTCAATATTTTCTCAATGTAATGAGATTGTGATAATATAATAACACCATCTTTCCTGGTTACTTCAATATCTAAGATTACACTAGCCTCTCCTAAATCTTTCATGTCAAACTTAGATGACAAGAATTTCTTAGTTGCATTAACTAATTTAATATTAGTTTCAAAAATAAGCACGTCATCAACATAAAGGCATATAATAACATAATCATTTTCAGAAATTTTACTATATACACATCTGTTTACATCATTTATATGATAACCATTTGATTTTAAAATACCATCAAATTTTTCATGCCACTGTTTAAGAGTTTGTTTTAAACCATATAGTGATTTAATTAGTGTACATACTTTATTTTCTTTACCTGATATCTTATAACCCTCAGATTGCTCCATATATATTTCTTCTTCTAGGTCTCCATTTAGGAAAGCCGTCTTAACGTCCATTTGGTGTACCACTAGTTTATATATGGAGACTATCGCTATTAAGACCCTGATAGTTGTAATTCTAGTTATAGGGGAATATGTATCAAAGTAATTTATTCATTCCTTTTGTTTAAAGCCTTTCGCTACCAACCTAGCCTTAAACTTGTCAATAGTTCCATCTGGTTTTAGTTTCTTTCTAAATACCCATTTACAACCTATTAGTTTGTTTTCAGATGGTAGGTCTACAAGTTCCCAAGTGTTATTAGATATAATAGATTTTAACTCATCATTTATTGCTTCATTTCAAAAGGTTACATCTGGAGAGTTAATTGCTTCTATATAAGTTGTAGGATCATCTTCTACTAAGAAGGTGAAAAAACCATCTCCTAGGTTAGTTTCTCTTCTAACCCTAGTACTTTTTCTTGGTCGTACCTCTTCTATTACTTTATCGTAAGCATTTTTACTAGTAGACGCAACATTTGATTCATTAACTTCCTCTATTCATATAGATTTAGATTTCATAGGGAATACGTTCTCAAAGAACTCTGCATCTCTAACTTCTATAATTGTATTAGGATCTAGAATATTATCCTTAGATTTTAAAACTAGAAACCTATAGTCTGCACTATTTTGTACATACCCTATAAATACACAGTCGGTTGTTTTACGGCCTAACTTTCTTTTCTTACTTTCAAACAATCATACTTTAGCAAGACACCCCCGCACTTTAATATATTTATAACTAGGAATATGATTCTTCCAAGTTCATATGGTGTTTGTTTATAAGATTTAGAAGGAATCATATTTAAGATATAATAAGCAGAAAGAATTGCTTCTCCCCACATATTTGAGGGTAAGCCTGAACTGTTTAACATGACATTCATCATCTCTTTTAAAGTTTTATTCTTACGTTCTGCTATTCCATTCTGTTTTGGTGTATAAGGAGTTTTAGTTTCGTGAACTATTCCATTCTTTTCACATAATTATCTAAATTAAGAAGATTCATATTCACCTTCTCTATCTGTTCTAAGTCTTTTAATTTTTTTATTTAATTAATTTTTAACTTCAATTTTATATTTAGAAAAAATATCTAAAGCTTCATCTTTATTCCTTAACAGATATACTCCAACGAACCTAGAGTAGTCATCTACAAAAGTTATGTAATATCTTTTTTTTACCTCTAGATATGTGATTTCTAAAACCACCTAAGTCATTGTGTATTAACTCTAATAGAACAGATGATTTTTCTATTCACTTAAAGGGTTTTCTAATAAATTTTGATTCTACACATGTTTCATATTTTTTGAATTCTTCATTAAATATATTAGGTAATAAACCTAATCTTTTCATTTTCTTCAAAGATACTATATTCACATGACTTAATCTACTATGTCATAGATAAAAAGGTTCAACGATATAAATAGAACTAGATGTCTTCTTATTATTATCATTGGATACATTTACAATGATTAAACCATCACTACAATATCCCTTACCAACAAAAGTTCCATTCTGAATCAAATACTAACTTGACACCAGCCTTATTAAGAAGCGAACCAGAGACCAAATTTCTTCTAATGTCAGGCACATGTAGGACATCATTCAACATTAGAGTCTTTTCAGAAGTGAGTTTCAGAAGTACTTTCCCTTTCCATACAACTGGAGACGTTCTAGCATTACCCATGAACACCTGTTCATCATCTCCTGATACTTGGTAGGAGGTAAACATGCTACGATCCTTGCACACGGCCTAGTTGCACCAGTGTCTAGTACCCACTCCAAGTTGTTTATAAGGAGGGCTTCTGACACCATAGCTACTACTATATCAAACTCATTGCCTATTTCTGTAAGATTAGCCTCGGCTTATATCACACCCTAAAACCCGAAAGTCGGATTTACAGGAATCCCGATCGCCGAATCCAGTGCCGACAGCCTCCGTAGTACCCCATTCTCGGCTCTTAGCGTCCATACGCTAGATTCCGATCCTGGGATCCTACAAGGAGGATTTTTTTTATTATTTTTTGTACATTTAACTCGTAATAAGCATAACCACAAGTATACCCAAATCATGGAGGCAACATCATCATAACATATCAACTAATATAAACATTTGAATACAATGCCGAAAGAGAAATACATATGTAAAAATTAAGGCTCCAGAAGTCAACTACATGCTCCAAGCTCTACGCTGCAACAACCTAACATCATCTGCACGCATCTATCGTGCATAAGCTTATAGAAAGCTTAGAGGGTGGTGTAAATGTGTGCACAAGTAAGTACCAAGTATTCAATACAATGCCATAATCATACAATACCGGAAATACTGGTAATCCTTAAATCTTACAATATCAGAATACGCAGAAATACTGACAAGATCATGAGTTATCAGAGCAAGCAGAAATACTGATAAGATCATAAATCATACGATAACGTATTAAGCAAAAATATTGACAAGAACGTGAGTTATCAGAGTAAGTAGAAATACTGATAAGATCATAAATTATACGATAACAGATTAAGCGGAAATACTAACAAATCCATGAATCATACAATATCAGAGTAAGCAATCCAGATCAGCTATGCAAACGAGGAGTCATAGAGAGCTATTTAACAGATGTCGAGGATGCAATGCAATATACAATTCCTGATGAGTTCACAAATACGTCAACCGTATCTAGACTATATAAATGTAGAAACACAGTAACCCAAAATGTCATATGTCGCGGATGTCGTGCAATATGCGGTGCGAATAGAATGACCATGCTGAAGTGTGAAGTCGGGATGATAGTACGTAGTATCACAGGCTACGGGATCCATCACAAGGAACTTCTATCCAAACTAGTCTCATACCTAATTTGGATAATCAGACTCAATGTGGTCAACTCCTGATCTTAGGTTAGTCACGCGCCCCAACCGAAATCATGACCATTGTGAAGGTACAAGTTACAAATAGTTACGCACCACCAGCCCGAGTGGATAGTGAATGAATGAATGAATGAGTATGCAACTCCTGCTCAATAACTCCACATATCAGTACTGTTCATCTCTGGGATCATCACCGGAGTTTAGTACACTCCAAATGGCATTGCCCCTCTCCCAGCAACACAGTCCAAGTGAGCGTAAGAAACCTCACTATCCGTCTGGCCAATAGTCTGTCAATATCTATCCGGCACGTCGATAGCAGACCCATTTACGAGCTGGTCAAACTCAGCCTAGTTATGCCCCTTACCCTCGGGCGGGTAAGGCCACACCCCCTCCCAACCAACCACGACACAGTGGGAGACGCGGCTTCCTGGTATTCGGCATTCGGGCGCTCATGTATCCACTTGGTCTCGATGTTGGGGCATCCTCTGGTACCAAGAGGGTTTAGGGATTTTCACCCAGGGCCATCTATGGCAGCCCGATGCTAGAACAAATTTTTGGTGTCCCGTCTGGCCATCCACGATATGCCTATGGAGGCTACGACCCTGATGTCGCTAGGGCGTACAGTAATCATAATGCAAGATGCATGAGTCATACAATCCAGTAATGCATCAATCCTCCGCATACTGTGCACTTATGTGAGATAACCTTCGCCTATCAGGGAGTCTCATAACAACATGCTCAATGACATATGCAATGATCAACCACATCTCATAACAAACATGCAGATGATACGTATGGACATGTATCATGATGTTATGCTGCCACATGCTCATAATCAGTATCAATATCTGACACCGATAATCATCATTGACAACCGGCCTCAACAATGTGGACATTTAACCAACATTGTCCCCCAAGGAGTGGCCCACATAGGGCCGAACATACAGTGGACCCATGGCCTCACACAAGGGCCAAATATATACAACACCATGGGCCTCACTCAAGAGTTTAACACATCACGATGAGCCTTTCGCATGGGCCTAACATACATCACAATGGGCTTCATCGCCCGGCCCTCAAATGCATTACAATGGGCCTCAACTATGGGTCACATATACATCATATAGGTCTCAACAATCGGTCTTGACAATCGAAATCGACCTCGACAATCGAAATCAACACTCGGAATCGGCCTCGAGACTCGGCCTAGACAATCGAAGTCAGCCTATACAGTCGGCCTCGACAATCAGAATCGGCCTATACAATCGGCCTCGATACTTGGCCTCGATAATTAGAATCGGTAATCGGTCACATCAATCGGGATTGATCGATAATCAGAATTGGCAAATCGGTCACGTCAATCGGAATCGATTGATAATCAGAATCGGTAAATCGGTCACGTCGATCGGAATCGGCAATCGATCACAACAATCGGAATCGATAAGAATGAGCCTAACAAGGCCTAATGGAAGGTCACAATGTGGACATCCAACCATCATTACCCATCAATGTGGACATTCAACCAACATTGCTCCCAAGGAGTGCTCACTCCCCAACTGCAGGGTTGCGATGTAGTAATAAACTTGGTGAGACCGAGGTCGAATCCCAAGGGACTGGTACTTGTACGTAATCTGAAACTAAGTAGAACTAGAACTATACTAAGATGAAATCTAAATCAAATGAAATTTAAGGAATAATGGTGAAAGTATTAATCTAAAATTAAGAGAATTCAGATGTAGGAAACTAGGAATTCAGAGGATCCACTTGTAGAGATCGGGAAAATCTTATGCCTGCATCAAAAACTCAACTGGACTTAGAGTCCATCTTCATCCAGTTGAAGGGTGTAATCATGGAAATCAAGATTGAACTTCCTTTGATATAGTTTCAAGAGATGAAAGGTATATGAATTAGAATGGATTTCATCACCAAACCATGCCCAAGAGACAAAGGAAACAACAGAATTAAACTAATTACCAACCAATCAACAGATATATGAAGGTTAGGAAGGGTACCGACATCCAACCATGCCCAGGAGACGATGGTGAACAACAAGGCTTCCTGACGTCATAAACATCAAAAGGAAAAGAACATGCTTAAAGCCATCGCAGACCAATTGTAATTATAGTCACAACAGACCATTAATAACTAAAAATATTCCCTTAATTAAACTAAAATCAACATCAGTTCAGTGTAAGCAAAAAACACAAGCAAATAGTTCTCCATCGCGCTACAAGCTTCACCTCTTAGCCCTAGCTAGAGGTTCAGCCCAACATGAATGGGCTGGATACCTTAAACAAAACAAAACAAAATAAAATAAAAAGAAAAAAAAAAAAAAAAACTCTAATATTTTTCTCTCCCTGCTCCACGTCCGGCCCAAGCCCCCGATGCTTTCTCCTCAGCTCTCCAAGTCCTTTTATAGCTGCTGGAGTCGGTGGAGGAGTCGGTCGGTGCAGCTGTCGCAACAGCTTCACATGCGCAGCGAAAGCTTTTTCGCAGCAACTTCGATGTCTTCAAACTCGCCATTTTCCTCGCTCAATTTCGAAAGAAACACCGTTCCTTAGGACTTTTTTGAGTGTTCTACATGATGGACGGATCAGATCTGCCATATGATCAAAGATGGTGGGCCACAACCGCCTGGAAGTTTGGATTTCTCGGTCATGTGTAAGCCTATGCACGTGACTGCGCTGACGTGATCGGTGGGCCCCACGGTAGTGTTTTCTGGGAAATCCACCCCGTCCATTAAATTCCTCTCGAGATTTCGGTCAAGAATAGTAGATTTTAAATGTCATTGATGCGGCCAGAAGACGAAATCACGCTGAGATCGTTTTGAACGTCGCAGGGCAGTCCTCTTGTGGCCTTTATATCGCACACGTATGTACCCATGGGTGAAAAGTATCAAAATGATTTTCAAGTTTTCGAAGCCCTCTACAAGATGGATGGCTTGGATCGGTCGTACAGGCGATGTATGGGGCCCACTAACTTCCGCAAGACGGACAGAGTCCGTCCGTTACACGGACGCTGGAAACGGAAGTTTCCGTTTCTGAAGGAGATGATGCTGACCCGCCTTAGCCGGTTCGGTGCTCGTCCGTGCGTATATGCACTGTGTACGCACACTCCACGGTGTGGGGTCCATTGTGATGTTTTTCATATATCTAATCTGTCCATCCTGTTTCTTATATTATTTAAACCGTCGATACCAATTTTGAAGCATATCCAGATAAAATGTGGGCCCACTCAATGAATTATTGGCTAATCCATCCGTTGGCCCACTTCCAGAGATATCCAATAGCTGAAATTTTACATGTACGGTTAATTTATGGTCCCCAGGCCATGTCTGAAGTTTCGTGTCAATCTGATGGCGGGAACCTCGTGATCTTATATTCTGGACCAATTTCAAGCCTCTTTAACATGAACGGCTTGATCTTCTCGAATCCCTGGCGTGTAAATCCGTTGATTTTGGTCCCATGGAGTCCGTCCCTTGCCTTGGTGAATTCTGAGCGTTAATTCCATGTTTTTAGCACCCTGTTTCCGTCCGAGCTCCTAAACACACCTTGCAACATAAACACAGTTAAATTGGGCCGTTAAACAGTACCATATTCATAAATCCATGCAATAAACGAGGTCTGATATGTAATATTTGACCCTCAACAAGGAGTGGCCCACATAGGGCCGAACATACAGTGGGCCCATGGCCTCATACAAGGGTTTGATATACATCACAATGGGCCGAATACACGGGCCTAATATATATCACCATGGGCCATGACCCATGGTCCTCCGATACATCATAATGGGCTACGACCCGTAGACCTCAATATACATCAAGTGGACCGCATTAATGGGTCTCATATACACGACAGGTGGGCCCTGCACATGCGCCTTAAACATACATCATGAGTCTAATATACGTAACAAGTGAGCTCTGCACATGGGCCTCATCATATCAAGTTAGGTCGTGTTAAGGGGCCGCACTAATGGGCCTCATGTACAACAAGTGGGCCGCATCATTGGGCCGTACTAATGAGCCCCATAAATATATCAAGGTAGGCCTCGCAGATGGGTCACAAGTATATCAAGGTGGGCACCTCGAATGGACCACAAAATACATCAAAGTGGGCTTGACGGATGGGCTACAAAGTACATCAAAGTGGGCTCGACAAATGGGCCACAAAATACATCAAAGTGGGCCCGACAAATGGGCCACAAAATACATCAAGGTGGGCCTATTCACATGGGTCATATGTACATCAAATGGGCTACAACAATGGGTTAAATCAACTGGGCCAAGTCAAATGGGCCGAGTTGAATGGGCCTAGTCGAATGGGCCGAATCAATTGGGTCGACTCAAATGGGCCGAATCAATTGACCGATCGAATGGGCCACACCAGTCATCCATCAATAGAGATCATTACAGAACATTAAATAAATGAATAAATAAATAAATAAAATGAATCATATCCAAAGATCATTTGGACCATACTACAACTAACAGTGGTGAATTAATTTCCCACTTTTCAAATTCTAGTGGGCCCCCACAACATTTAATTTCCATCCAAACTATTCCCATGGTCAAAAGGACCTGGGGAGAACAAATTAATATTATATTGACCAAAGCTTTTGTAACCCAAAGGGGGTTTTCAATGGTAGGCATTCACCCCACTGTTTTCTATAGTGTGGTCCACCTGACAACTGGATCTCCTTCTCTCTCTCTCTCTCTCTCTTCTCTCTCTCTCTCTTTAATCTCAAGCGTCAAAATGAGCTTTCAAATGGTTGGACGGTGGATGGCAACCATGCATCACATGGACATCCACCGTCCACCGGTGGGTCCCACGTTGCTGGGTGACGTCCATACAGTAGCTATACAGCTGCTGTGAACGTACACCAGCCACTCCCCTTCCCAAAACAGGTGGGTCTCACATGGGGCCAACCATAATGTTTATTTGTCGTCCAACCTGTTGATACGGTCACGCACACCTGGATGAATAGGAAAAACAAATTTTCATAATGATTCAAAATTTCAGTGACCTAAAAGGGTTTCAAAGGCAGACGTTTAATCCTCACTATTTTCAGTGACGTGGGCCACCTGAGTCCCTGCACAACTAATTTTTGAAAGGGGGGCCATTGCCCTAAGCAGCCCTTCAAATGCATGGTGTGGATGTTCACACACATCATGGTGGGGCCCACGGTTGGGACCCCCTGCCTCTAGCATCAACTGCAGTAGGACGCTGCTGGCCAACAGCGGCAGCGTCTGCTGCTTAGTTTTTTTTTTTTTTGTAAAACGGTTTTCTCCCAGTTTTTGGTAGGCGGGGCCCGCCTCAAAAAAATCCAACCCATCCATTGGTCTCTATGGCTCAATAAAAACCCATCAAGTCTAATATTGGATGGGTTTTGGTGTACAGAAATATCGGGGTGTAATTCAATGGTGAAAATACTATTCTCCATGCTATGGCCCACCAGAAAGTCGGATTAGGTTCATTTTTCAGCTCAACGTCTGAAATGAGCTGGGGAATGGAATGGAATCATTGGATTAGGTCTATACATTAAGGTGGGGCTTGTATGAGCCGGCCATAAAAAAAAACTCAAAAATATATATTATATTATATTATATAATAATAATATAAGGTATTATATTATAATGCATGTGAGAGGGAGGGGGGGTGTGTAGCATCAGCACTGTTAGCACCACAGTGTCTAGAGTGCTAGAGATGGCGCGACGACAGGAGTGGGGCCCCACATGTATGGATGGTTTTGATGCAACACATACATCATGCGGTGGGGCCTCATAGCTGGACGGTGTGGATTACGTCCACACGCATGATGGTGTGGCCCATTTAAATGGATGGGTAATGTGGATGGGTCCCATAGACCCCACATCAGTGCACACACTTCACGTTAGCCACCCCCACTAGGTATTGATACCAAGACCCCAAGTGTTGAAACGAGGTATCTCCTCTCAGCCTGCTGGTTGAGCTATATGGGCACGGATATGTCCAGACCTTAAACAACCCCAATATAGGTGAAATTTCATGGCGGAGTCCCACCATTCATGATGGACGATGTGAATGAAATATGAATTGGTGGGGCACACTTCATCTAAATGGATAAAAAGAGAGAGAGAGAGAGAAGAGAGAGAGAGAGAGAGAGAGAGAGAGAGAGAGAGAGAGAGAGAGAGAGAGAGAGAGAGATGGTGATGGAGGGACCCCGCCACTATGGGTCCCTCATGATTACAACATATACGTCATAATGGGTCCCACCTACGAGTGGGCCCTCAAATGCAAATCGATGGTAGGGCGCCCACCTATTACACTCCTCCTGATCCCTTGGACTTCTATGCTCCTTGCCTTCTCTTTAGATGATGGTTGATGGACTTTTAATGGTGGGGATGAGAGATGAGAGGGTGGGCCACACTTGTTGTTTTGGGAGAGAGGGGGCTTGGACGTGTGATGTTGCTTGGGAGTGAAGAGAGGGAATGAGAGAGAGAGAGAAGTGATGGGTGAAAAGGATGGGGTGAGGTGTGATGGGTGATGAGTGGAGTGATGGGGTTGTAAGAAAGGGATGGGTGGAGAGAGAGAGAGAGTTGACTTTAGGAATGGGAAGGGATAGGTTGTTGTACTTGGGGTATGGCTTGTACTTGACTTGATTGATTGATTGATGAGACATATTGTAGAGATTCCTTCAAAATTCGCAACGCGCGGCGTTTCTTTGAAATGAATGCGGGTCCACATCTTCTGGCTCGGGTATCAGTCGGTGCGCTAGTCACGACGTTTAGACCGCGGCGACCGCGCGGTCGCTAAGATACAAGTTTCGGGTCGAGCCGACTCTGATATGCGGGACTTAGCTTAGGATCACGCGCAAACGTCAGATATGGGTCAAAGGTTGCCGGAATTCAACCGGAAGGACCGCGAAAGCATACGGAACGGTACGATATAGGATACGGGTCTTACAACTTATTTTTGTTTTTCTTAAGCCTGCAGGTTTTAACATAATGTCCAGGATTTTCACAGTTGTAGCAGTTTCCCTTTTTCTTAAATTGATTGCTTGCATTCTTCTTTTTGAGCATGCATTCATTTGAGTAATGTCCAAGTTGCCACAGTTATGACAGTTGCCTTTTTTTTTTTTAATTATTTGCCCGACTTGATTCCACAAGATTCGCCTTTGAATCTATCTCATTTCTTTCTTTTTTTTGTCCCTGATTCTATTGGCCTTCTCTATTCGTATGTGTACGGTAGTGGTTTCCAAAGAAACACCGTTCTTTTTATGTTTCATTTTATTCTTATATTCTTTCCAGGAGGGTGGTAGTTTTTCTATTAGCGCTCCTAACAAAAACACTTCATCCAACTTAATTCTTTCTATCGATAGTTCGTGAACTAGAATTTGAAAATCGTGAATCTGATTGTGTTAGGTTTATCGTCTGTCATTTCATAATGAAGAAAATTAGCAATTGAATGTTTCTTAGCGCCTGCATCTTCCAATATGTATTTCTTTTCTAAAGCAGTCCATATGTCTTTAGCAGACACGTAAGAAGCATACACATCATTTAGTTCATTGGATAAAGAGTTTAAAATATAGTTTTTACATTATTTTTCATCTGTTACTTTAGTTTGATTTGCTGGATCTATAGTAAATGATTCAGATAAAATGTCTGAAACTTTCAGGGTGGTCAGAGCGAACATCAGTTTCTGTTTCCACCGTTTAAAGCATTGTCCAGCGAATGGTTCGATTTTGGCTAACTCAGCAGAAGCAGTTACTGTTACTGTAGCCATAGTCTATATAATTCAACAATTCGATTTCAAGATTGTTGGAAATTTTAGTTGAATTAAATAGACTATAGAAAATCGAGAACCAAAAAAGAAAATAAAATTTTTGAAAAAGAAGAACTTATTGAATTGAGTCGAGGCGTGACTGAGTCACTCGGCTTGAAATTGAATTTGCTCCCCTTGGATAGCGTCCTAAGTGCAACAGGTTTCCAGAGCAATCGACCTTCAGGATACAATGACTATGACCCGGTCCCAGTGGTGCACTCACTGTACACGGGCTCGAACCACTTGCAGTTTAATCTGAAAGTGCTGAGTTGACTCAGCGATGAACTCAGTAAAATTCTTTAAAACCGTATCAGAGACAATTTTATAAGAGAGATAATAATTTTTTAAAAAAAACTGGAATCGAAAGTCTTTATATAGACTCTGAAGTGGTACAAAAGCACCCTTTACAAAAGGTTAGGTCCGTTGGGTTTAAACCCAACAGGAGCGACCAACCGGAAGAGATGCATCTCTCTGGTTTAAAACGAAAAGGCGCAAGTGCGAGTACACTCTCGCAAATAAAATCTCGCGAGTACCCATACACACACCCACGCGAGTACACTCACACCGCCCACCCGCACCCGCCACTCGCGCCCCACGCCCAGCCCAGCCCCTCCTATCCCGTCCTGTCGCGTCGTGCACGTGCACACGCACACGGACACGGACACGGACACGGACTCGAACTCGAACTCAGACTCGGACTCTGCTCGGCTCGGCACGGCATGGCACAGTTCGGCTCTGCGTGCACCCGCGTGTGTGGTCAACGACATAGATTAGAGCTATATGGCATAGCCCCCCCACAGGATCAAATTCACATGCCCCCTGAAAGGGGCTCAAGCCCTAGGCCAAAAGACTATCTTATATACAAGATAGTTTACTTTGTCAAATCTGATGTGGGACAAAACCCATAGCTCAAAAGTACCAAAACTTTTCAAATGTGGAGGGAAATCACCGAAAATTTGAAAATTCATATTTTAATATTATTTTAAAGCAAAATATAATAGTCGGTGCTCTGTGGGCCCACCATGATTTGCCTCCAGCTCTGAAGCAGCGCCTTGCATATTTCTCCATCTTTAGGAGATGAAGAAGGTTACGATCGTCAAGTTATGGGTGGCACAAGGTTTTATTTGCCCCTGTTGTAACTTCCAAACCAAATGGACGGTTGAGATACTCCAACGACCTCTGGAATTTTAAAGTGATTGAAAAGCCACACGTTATGGCTATTGGAATTTCCACAATTTCCACGTGCTGTGGCTGGTGGAATTCCATCCATTACAACTTTATTAAAAGTAGTTAATGGAATGAGGGCATATTTGGTATTTCACAGTAGGTGCAAAAGCTGATAAAAGGCACATTGTGTATTTAATTACAGCAAGTGTGCGGCAAGAGTGCAGCAGTGGAATAGTTACGCCATTTGAATTTCTAATTTTCTATTTGTTTTGATATCTTTCTTCCTTCCTACAAAATCAGTTTTTCTAAGTCGTTTTAAGGCTTTGTAAAGCCGATAAATTTTGTTTGTACAGCCAACAAACTGGTATCAGAGCGAGATGATCTCGTGGGACCAGGTATAGTTTGAAGGTTCACGTCAAGAAAAAGGTGTTGTTGATCCGTGGTGTGAAGAAGTGATGGCGTCCTCGATCCAGCAGCAGATTTCAAAGTTATCTAAGGATAACTATGAAAACTGGTGCATCCAGATGAAGGCTTTGTTCAGATCTCAAGATCTATGGGATATCGTCAGTGATGGGTATGTAGAACCCATAACAGAGCACGAAGCCTCCTATTCTGCTGAACAAAAGACTGCTCTCAAAGAGCAAAGGAAAAAGGACAAGAAGGCTTTATTTTTTATATATCAAGGGTTGGATGACTCCACCTTTGAACGAATCGCCAAAGCTACGACATGCAAGCAAGCATGGGAGAGTCTCAGCACCATATTCAAAGGTGTTGATCGTGTCAGGAGGGTTTGACTCCAAACCCTTAGAGCCGAGTTCAAAGCTGCACATATGAAGGAAGGTGAGTCCATTTCAGACTACTTTTCAAAATTGCTTGTTATAGTTAACAATTTTAAACAGAAACGGTGAAAAGTTTGAAGATATTCGGGTAATAGAAAAAAATACTCCGATCTCTCACAACCAAATTCGAACATGTGGTTGTGGCCCTTGATGAATCAAAGGACTTGGAAAACTTGTCCGTTAAAGAGTTGATGAGATCGTTGTAAGTGCATGAGCAACGAATGTAGAAAAATATCGCATCGACGTTGGAACATGCCTTAGATTCTAAGCTGACTCTAAATGCCCAAAGTAGTGGTCGTACAAATCGTGGAAGTCGCGGCACCAACACTAATGCAAGAGGAAGGGCATGTGGATATCATCTGAACCATCCACAAAATCAACAAAAATTTACCAATTTTTGTGGAAGATGGAATGATAGAGGTCGATCCGTACGCGGTCGCAGAAATATGAGAAATATTCAGTATCGGAATTGTAAGAAATTCGGCCATTATGCCTCGGATTGTTGGAGCAAGCTAGTGGATCAAGATGAACGATCCAATTATGCTGAAGCATCGAGTTATGACCAGGAAGACTCTACAATGCTCCTTGCATAAGAGAAAGGTTTTAATTGACCAGATGTATGGTATCTCGACACAGGTGCAAGTAATCACATGTGCAGGAATAAAAACTTATTTAAAGAACTCACAGAAGGAGTTCATGGTTATGTGATATTCAGTGACTCGTCAAAGACATCGGTGAAAGGTAAAGGCAAAATCAAAATCTTTTAGAAGAATGGTGTTCTAAACTACATCTTCAATGTGTACTACGTGCCCAACATGAAAAGTAATATACTGAGTCTCGGACAACTCCTCGAAAAAGGGTATGTTATACACATAGAGAATTCTTCTCTTTCCATAAGAGATATGCATGGACATTTAATTACGAAAGTCCAGATGGTAAAGAATCGTATGTTTCCGCTCCATATAAACACAATGCTCGAGAAGTGTTTTTATGGAAAAGCAAAGAATGATTTTTGAACATGACATCTTTGCTTTGGCCATCTAAATTTCAGTGGCCTGAAACTTCTGTCGTCATCAAGCATGATGCATGGCTTGCCTACCATTAAAGCTCCAGAACAAGTGTGCGAGGCATGCACACTTGAGAAACAGCAAAGGAACTCCTTTCCAAGTGGAGCATCCTGAAGAGCAAAAGAACCATTGCAGTTGGTTCACACTGACATCTGTGGACCATTGGAGTCAATCTCTTGGAGGTAATAAATACTTTATTACCTTCATTGACGATTTTAGTAGAAAATTGTGGGTGTATGTAAACAAAGAGAAAGTCTGCTGCTTTTACTATTTTAAAAATTTTAAGGCCTTTGTTGTTGAAAAAGAAAGTGGTCTTAAAATCAAAACCCTTAGATCTAAAAAGATGAAGAGTACACCTCAAATGCCTTTCGAGAGTATTGTAAGGATCAAGGAATCAAAGTAAAAACACTGCCAGCCTACACGCCACAGTAAATGGAATGCGGAATGGAAAAACCGTACCATTCTCGACATGACAAGGACCATGCTGAAGGAGAAAAGTTTACTGAAGAATTTCTGGGCAGAGGCAGTTGCATGTACTGCCTATCTTCTCAATAGGTGTCTGACCAAGAGTGTCAGATTCAAGACACCGTAGGAAGCATGGAGTGGATACAAGCCAAGCGTGGCACACCTAAGGATCTTTGGGTGTGTTGCTTATGCTCAAGTTCCAGAAGCAAGAAGGAAAAAAACTTGATGATCGTGGTGAGAAGTGCATCTTCATCGGATACAGTGAAGTATCGAAGGCGTACAAGCTCTACAACCCAGTAACTAACAAGGTGGTGGTAGGTAGAGATGTTGTATTCTGCGAGGAAGAAGCCTGGAAATGGAATGAGGAAGATTCGGCCAAAGAAAATCAAGTTGAGGTTGAAGAACATGAAGAAGAGAAGCATGAGAACCAGGAACAGACACCTGCAGCACTCTCTTCCGCCAAACCGTCTGCACGCAGAAGTCCAGCGATACGTTCCATCTCCTCTAGAAGTATTCCATCAAATCAAAATTCAGTCAGCACGTCATCATCCAGTTCTCCTTCACCCTTGGTTCCTATCAAAATGAGGAGCCTCAACAATATATACGCCAAAACTGAGGAAGTAATTTGTTCTGCTTGTATGCGGACCACGAACCTCTTACATTTGAGGAGGCTGTAGAAGAAGAATGTTAGAGGATGACTATGGAAGAGGAGATCCAGGCCATTGAGAAGAACCATACATAGGATCTAACTTTACTTCCTCAAGGCCAAAGAGCTATTAGCGTCAAATGAGTGTACAAGATCAATCGAAATGCTGATGGTGAGATTGATCGCTACAAGGCAAGGCTCCTAGCAAAGGGCTACAAACAGAAGTACGGGGTGGACTATGAAGAAGTCTTCGCTCCTGTTGCTCGCCTTGACACTGTGAGGATGATTATCTCCCTTGCAGCTCATCACAGTTGGATGATCTACCAATTGGATGTGAAATCTGCATTCCTGAATACAATTCTGGAAGAAGAGGTCTATGTTGACCAGCCTGAAGGTTTTGTTGTTCAAGGGGAGGAACACAAGGTATATCGATTGAAGAAAGCCCTCTATGGGTTGAAGCAAGCTCCACGTGATTGGAATGCACGTATCGACAACTATTTTCAAGAGAACGGCTTCGCCCAATGTCCATATGAGCATGCAGTTTACATCAAGAAGAATGCTCATGACAATATGCTTATAACATGTCTGTATGATGATGATTTGTTGTTTACAGGAAACAGCCGACCGATGTTTGATGAATTTAAGAAGTCCATGTTTAAGGAGTTCGAGATGACCGACAGAGGTCTGATGTCCTTTTTCTGGGCATTGAAGTGAAGCAACAACATGATGGCATCTATATATCTCAGAAGAAGCATGCCAAGGAATTGCTTAAAAAGTTCAAGATGACCGATTGCAATGCCGTAAACACGCTTATAGCAACAGGCTTAAAACTGAAAGGACGGAGAAGGAAGAAGCGTTGACTCGACTATGTTCAAGAGTCTAATTGGAAGCTTAAGGTACCTCACAATCATAAGGCTGAATATCATCTACAGTTGGGCTTCTAAGTAGGTACATGGAAGCACTAAAAGAATCACACTGGCTAGCCACAAAAAAAATCCTCAAGTACGTCAAAGGAACAATAGAATTCTGTCTTTTCTATCCATACGATGATGAAGCAATGTTGTATGGATACTTAGACAGTGATTGGGGAGGTGACCAAGATGAAAGAAAGAGCACCACTGGCTATGTATTCTATCTTGGATCGACTGCTTTCACATGAAACTCAAAGAAGCAAAGTGTTGTTGCTTTGTCCACATGTGAAGCAGAGTACGTGGCAGTATCATCCACGGTCTGTGAGGCAATTTGGTTGAGAAACCTGCTAAAGGAGCTGAAGCATTCATAGGAAGGATCCATAGTTATATATGTGGATAACAAGTTGGCAATCGAGCTCTCAAAAAATTCAGTGCAGCATGGAAGGAGCAAGCACATCGATACTCGATACCATTTTCTCAGAGATCGAATGAAGTAGAAAGTGGTGAAATTAGAGTACTGTCACACCACTGAACAGGTCGCGGACATATTCACCAAGGCATTACGGACTGATACATTCAGATGACTAAGGTCGATGCTCGGAATAAAACCAGTTTTGGTTTGAAGGGGAGTGTTGTAACGTCCAAACCAAATGGATAGTTGAGACACTCCAGCGACCTCTAGAATTTTCAAGTGATTAAAAAGCCACACGTTATGGCTATTGGAATTTCCACAATTTTCACGTGTTGTGTCTGGTGGAATTCCATTCGTTAAAACTTGATTAAATGCAGTTAATGGAATGAGGGCATATTAGGTATTTCATAGTAGGTGCAAAAGCCTATAAAAGGCACATTGTGTATCCGATTACAACAAGTGTGCAGCAAGAGTGCAGCAGTGAAATAGTTACACCATTTGAATTTCTAAATTTCTATTTGTTTTGATATCTCTCTTCCTTCCTACAAAATCAGTTTTTCTAAGTTGTTTTAAGGCTTTGTAAAGCCAATAAATTTGGTTTGTATAGCCAACAACTCCATTAATAGAAGTGAAGACATGGAGGAAATCAGCGAACTGTATTTTGATGATTTGATAAGGCGCTCAGAGCTCTAAGATGTAGAAATCAATAATGACGATAGTATATTCAGGTGCAGGATGCATGATTTAGCTCATGATCTAGCACAATATGTTGCAGGAAGTGCTTGTTCAGTGGT
Source organism: Magnolia officinalis (assembly GCA_021015155.1). NCBI lineage: Eukaryota > Viridiplantae > Streptophyta > Magnoliopsida > Magnoliales > Magnoliaceae > Magnolia > Magnolia officinalis. The sequence continues at coordinate 70,935,700 of JAJHSJ010000009.1, read as the reverse complement.
GAGATTTAAGGAAGCCTCATTAAACCTACATAATGTCTGGCATTCTTTTTTAGTTGACAATGACAAAGATGGTGATGAAGCTCATAAATTGGCTTCCATTTCGGTCACCTTGCATAAGGCCCACGAGTTGCGGACGTTGCTATTACAAGACTCAAGAATCTCCAAGGTGCCATACAAGTTATTTCATCATTTGAGACGCTAAGAGCATTGGACTTCAGGAGCACTGACATCAAGAAATTGCCTAAGACAGTAGGACAGTTGAAACACTTTAGATATCTTGATTTATTTGGCACTGACATAAAGGAGTTGCCAGAGGAATTAAGTAATTGCAAAAATTTACAGACCTTGAGACTCAATCACTGTAATGAGCTAAGAAAGCTACTTAGAGGGATGAGGAAAATGAGACTCAATCACTGTAATGAGCTAAGACATCTAGAATTTGAAGGTTTAAATGATCTGAGGTACTTACCGCAGGGTATAGGGACGGTAACAGAGTTCATTGTGGGGGGCGACGACCAAGGATGTAAATGTGGAGAACTGAGGCACCTCAATCATCTTCAAGGTAGCCTTCGAATTACTGGCTTGTAAATGTCAGGAGCAGGGATGAAGCTAACGAGGCAGAACTGCATGAGAAGCAGTACCTTCATGCTCTATCCTTGCAGTACGATGACGAAGATGGTGAACCGTTGGATGATGAAGTGAAGAGGATGGAGGATGTGCTCAAAAGCCTTCAGCCTCACGCAAACTTGAAAGAGTTGAAAATATGGCATTACAAAGGTTTCATGCTTCCCAAATGGACAGGGAATCCAATGTTTCCAATCTAGTTAAGGGTGAAACTCTGGCATTGTCCATAGTTGAAGTCTCTGCCAAAGGAGTTGGGACAACTCAAAGCTCTCCAAACTGTGGATATCAAGAATTGTCCACAGTTGAAGTCTCTACCAGAGGAGTTGGTGTTCACTCCCCAAGTATAGGGTTGTGATGTAGTAATAAACTCGGTAAGACCGAGGTCGAATCCACAAGGACTGAAACTTGTACGTAATCTGAAAGTAACTAGAACTAGAACTAGAATGAGATGAAATCTAAACCAAGTGAATATAAAGGAATAATGGTGAAAATATTAATCTAAAACTGGTGAAGTTTAAAGGTAGGAAACTAGGCTGCCAAGGATCCACTTGTAGAGATCAGGGAGATCTACGGTCAATTCATGAACTCAACTGGACTTCGAGTCCCATCTTCATCCAGTTGGAAGATATAACCTGAAAATCAATTCTGAACTTCATTTAATCTAATTTTCAAGAGATGAAGGTTATGAGAATTAGAGTCGATTCCATCACAAAACCATGCCCATGAGACAAAGTAAACAACATAACTAAACCAATCCACAACCAATCAGAAGATGTATGAATGTTAGGAAGGATTCCATCACTCAACCATGTCCGAGGGGCGATGGTGAACAATAGGGCTTCCTAACTGCATAATCAAAATAGAGAAAAAGAATTACTTGAAGCAGTCGTAGATCTATTGTAATGTAAGTCACAACAAACCATTAAAAACTACAGGTAATTCCTTATAATCAATCTAACATCAAATAGTTCAACTAACATAATCCAAACCGTAAAATACTCCCATCACGCCACAAGCTTCACCTCTTAGCCCTAGCTAAGAGGTTTAGCCGACCATGATTCGGCTATCCTCAAGATTAATCATAAAAGAAAAATAGTAAACAGAAACTAAGAAAAAGAAAAACTCTCTCAAATTCTCTCTTGTGCTAACGTCCTCTGCTCGGCTGATGATCCCCCTCCTCTCTCACTCTCTCCCCTTTTCATAGGGAAAACGGTCGGTTGACTGGAGGCATAGAACCGACTCAATTTACACAGCTCAATGCGTAGAAGGACCAGACGCATACCCTGTTTTTGCGTCTCAAGAAAACGCTGAAAAATCTTGCATTTGGCCTGAGTTTGGGAAGCTAACCGTCCAGATTTCTCCAAAATTCCTTCTTAGAATGAGCTCAGACCACTATCACAAGAATTTGGACGGTCTGGATTGCTGATCCGATCACCGTCAAGATCGCATAATGGCCCACCGCAGTCGGTTTTCACGGACGCAGAGGCTTGCGCAATTCTTGCGCTGTGTTGATGGTGGGGTCTATGATTAATGTCTTCAATGAAATCCACTCCGTCCACTGAATGCACGTCGAACAACCAGTTGGAAATGGCTAGTTTCTGATTAGATTCGGTGTGGCCCACAGAATATTTTACTCCGCCGTCCGTCTTGCGTTTGACGGTAGAGATATTATGTACCCATGCATGAGAGGATAAGTCTCCATGGGTACTGTCGAACTCACCTCCTGGACGCATTGGACAGTTCAGATCATCGAACTGATCCTTGATGGTGTCCCATTACACGTCCCAGCGAGACCTAGTGCGAACGCTGGCCTCCCACTCTCTCTGCTTTATAATTTCGTCGGGTCAAACTCTGGTGCGCCCAGCCCCATGTGAGGTCCATTGTGATGTATGTGAGAGATCTTCACCGTTCATCCGTTTTTTCGACTCATTTAAGGCGTTGAGTACAAAATTGAAGCATATCCAAAGATCAGGTGGGCCCCAATTAAGGATTTAAGGGGATAATCTGACTGTTGGGCCACTTATACAGGGATCCAATGGTTCAAATTTGATGTGTATGATTCATTTATAGTTCTCAGGCTATGTTTCGTTTTGAGCTGAACAGATGATGAAAACCCTGTGATCTTTCATTCTGGTTGACTTTCAGGCCACTTGAGCTTCAGTTTCTCGATTTTCTCGAATATCTGGCATGTAAATCCGTCGATATTAGTCTCCTGGAGTCCGTCCCTTGCCTTGGCATCATCAAGCATTAATCTATGCTTTTAGCACCCTTTTGTATTTCAAGCTCCTGAATTACCTTGTATACAAACATGTTTAAAGCAGGGCATTAAACAGTATCATGTTCATAAATCCAAGCAATAATTGGGGTCTGTTATACAATATTTGACTCTCAACAGTTGGGACAACTCAAAGCTCTCCAAACTCTGAAGATACGGACCTGTCTATAGTTGGAGTCTCTACCGAAGGAGTTGGGACAACTCAAAGTCCTCTGAACTCTGGAGATTGTCCACAGTTGGAGTCTCTACCAAATGAGTTGGGACAACTGAGAGCCCTCGAAACTCTGCGCATCTTCCATTGTTCAAATTTGGAGTCTCTACAAAAGAGTTGGAACAACTTGAAGCCTTCCAAACTCTGGTGATCTTCAATTGTCTAGAGTTGATGTCTCTGCAGAGGAGTTGCAACAACACCTACCATGCTTCAACAGTTTAATATCAACAACTGTCTACTCTGAAAAGAACGCTGCCGAGATGGAGGAGAAGATTGTCACAAGATTGCCCACATCCCGAATATGAATATTCAATGATTTGATGGATCCACTCCAATACGAGGAGAGGAGTTGGAGAGGAAATCAACAACAGTTTTTCATTTGTGTTTGTTTCAAGAAATTGTGTACTTTATTTATTTATTTTCATTTTTTTTTTTAATGGATTTACTTTTAATACATGTCAATTAATCTATATGGCAGCCTTTTTACTTATTCCAGGTGTTGTTGTTTGTTGTTTTGGAGGTCAGGTTCTTTGCCCCCCTCGAACTTATGTAACTTTTCCTTTTATTAATAAAGCTTGCAGTGGTACTGTACACCTTCACACACATACACACATAAAACAAATAATAATAATAATAATAATAATAATAAATAAATAAATAAAGATATTGTGACGAAGACTGTATAGTTGCCTTTTTAAAAAAATCAGTTATATAAGAGCATGAGATGGGCCACATGTATATTTTATGGTAAGTTTATCTTATCCGTTCATTTACTTAGATGTGTCAAAGCTTGTGCCAAAAAATGTGCCCAAGCTTGAACGCACTCAGCATTCACCATCGCATTGAATACTTAAATTTAGTAAAAGATTTTTGAATTTAAAGATCATATATAGCTGTTGATTTTCTTATATTCTTCAAGGTTGATTTTCTGAGGCATTTAAATTGTATATAGGTCCCACTTGATTGTTCTTTTTATACTAGTATACATCCAAACTTTTCTTTTAATGGATTTAGAGTTATCTTTTAATAATCTAAGCCATTGGTATGATGTGCCTCCCTTAAATGGGCAAAAAATATCTTACATTAGAACCTTTCAATCTTTTGATCTTTTGCTTCTATTCGTTTATATAATTGCAAATAAAATCAGGCTTATTCACTCAACAGATAAACCATGCACATGATTTAGAGCCTTTGGGGTCGTTTGGCACCATGGATTTGGGATGATTTTGCAGTTAAAACCATCAACGTAATTCAAAATGAAGGGGAATGATATTTTGATTAGATTGCATTATTTATATTGCAATTCAAGGCACGTCCAAACACACCTTAATATTACAAGTACATGTTTTAGATTAGTAAAAAAGAAAAAAGAAAAGTGGAGAGAAACACGTAGGGTCTCCAGTTCCACGATAACATATCCAAAGCACAGGGAGAGATTCCTATGCAATGAGGAAGGGCAAAACGGTCAACATGAAAGCTTCATAGTTGAATGTTGCTGAGCCCGAGTAGGCCATGTCCCTTTCCTTGAACTTCTCTGTCAGCCCCTGCACTCGAATAACCACAGCTTTTAGATCCATGTATGGGGGAATGTTAATATCCCCACCTTGTGGAGGTTAGCAACATCCCTAAGGTTTTAAATGACACATGAGACAGCCAATTGTCGATTTGGGCCGTCCATTCATTCGCATAAGGACAACCATGGTGCAAAAATCACGCCAATCAGATGATCCTGAACATTCATATAGAGCATGAAAATGGACAGTCAAGATTGAGCAAAGAATAGGTCCAATCATCTTATTTAGTAGTTCACTTTGTATTGCCTATGATTCCAAAGTAGCACTTTGGTCTGATAATTCCAAACATGCAATCTAGGGCTCATAAAAAACAGAAGGTTGTAACATATTGGCCTCATTCTAAGGGTTGGGGGATCAATCTGATCAGCATGAACCTTGCACCATAGGTTGCTCCTATAATAAGAGATGTCTGGCATGAATCTCACAACCATTTCAAAAATGCGACGTTTCAGAGGCCCACTTTCAAATGTGTGGTAAGATTCCTACTAGCAACTACTGGGTGGGAGATCTAGACCACACTAATGCACACAATCATTTCACAGGGGGGGGGGGGGGGGGGGGGGGAAGGAAGTTAAGAACCAGACTCACCTTAACAGTTAGGCAGCACCTGAATAAGAGCCACCAAATAAAAGGAGTCAATGGAAATTATTAAAAAAAAAAAAAAAAAAAAAAAAAAAAACATATGAAGCTGCTGCTTAATATTGATACTGTTTTTTTTTTCAAAATAAAAATAAAAAAATACTATACACATTCTCTGGGTATGGTAGTAGAATGCTATCCAAAAGTACTATTTTATCAGGAAAATAGAAATTTTGATGAATGAATCTAAAAAACTGGGTGTAAGTAATTGTTTTCCAATGCCCAACGGAATGCTCAAGCAGTGAAATTAAGTGCAGAGAGACAAGGTTCATACTCAATGAAATTATCATATTCGATTGCCTTCTTTTTGCCCCGCTCTTATCGAATTTGGTGACAAGTAAATCCAAGATGACTGGAGAAACTGAAAATCCAGGCTCAGAAGAGCTTCTCGTAGCTCTGAGGCATCAATCTTCCCGCTCCTATCCCTATCAAACCTCTCAAAGATCCCCTGAAATCATGTTCAACAAATGCACATTTAAAAAAAATAATCAACAGCGCCGTTAGCCTGAGCATAAACAAACAGATTCATGATTCATGAGTCTTTACCCGCCAGTTCTGAAGGCTGTCAAACACAGAGCTGAACTCCTTCGGTCCTGTTGTGAATAGAGTAGAGAAGAAGGTTACAAGATTTCAAAAGAGAATTTGTTTTTTGCAAAGAAATCAAATCTGCATAACTGATAGTGCTTTATAATAAACCACAGCATATGCAAAAGGCCCCTTTAGCATGGTTTTTGACTAGGAGACTTGTCCTGACATGTTCGGGGTGGAGCGGACTTGCCCAAATCAGGGGTAAATCAGCCTGCCTTGCCCAAGTTGGGGCTGAATTGGGGTGGTGACTGTACCAGTCCCAACTAGTCGAGGACAAGTCGGCAATCAGATAGCCCCTAAAACTAATGAAAGGACAAGAGGAAATTTCATGGTCCTCAGCCCCATGTATGTATAGCTTCCTCAAGCCTTGAGGTCAAACATTCGGAGCCCGGCAATGGATCAGATGGATCCTCAGAGAATAGAAGATCCAAGGATCCAATATC
>JAJHSJ010000009.1:70892669-70929246 GCA_021015155.1 Magnolia officinalis | reverse complement strand
AAGAGCAAAGCTGTGAAATGCCCGTATTCATAGAAGTCCTATAACTGTTGTTGATCATTCCTAGGCAGGCTAAATAAAATATTAGATCCATGTAATGTACATATCTATAATCTAATTTGAGGAGCAGCAGAATCAATCTTGTTGATCTTGCTGGATCAGAAAGACAGAAACTGACAGGTGCGGCCAGGAGATTCGTTTTGAAGGAAAGCAGGAATATTAATCGTTCCCTTTCTCAGCTTGGGTATGAGGGTTTCTATTCACAAATGTAGATTATTTTTTTCTTTGTTGTTTTGAAGGCCTACTAAAATTTTATTTAGAAATGATGTAAGCAAAGCATCCAAAATAAACAATACCGAGCGACAATCCAGTCTGATCAAGCCTCTTATGATCTCACAATCCTATTTGAATGTCAAAAAACTGGATTCCACCTGCGTGTGCAAGTGGTCTTACTGTATTGCTCTGATTCAACAGAGGGTTTTATGTGACATGATTTTCATTTCTTATATTAAAATCTACTGCTGTTATGTAAACAAGCAATATTGTGCATGTGTTTGTCAGAGTTGCATCCTTGCTGGAAAGATTTATTATTATTATTATTTTCTTTCCTATGCTGATGGCTGTTAACTGGGACTTGCAGCAACTTGATAAATATTCTTGCGGAAGTTTCCCAATCAGGTAATTATTTCTAATTCGTCAGCGAGAGTGTTTCTTCTAGCACCCTTTTCTCACGTTTTCCTTCTTCATTTGTGATGTGTGCCTTTGTACTTAAGCTGGAGGGAGGTGTTTCAGTTTTGTTGTTCCCTGCTTTTGTACTTAAGCTGGTTTTGCAATATTGAGTACTGGATATCAGCAACACCAATCTATATATTCTTTTTAGTGCATTTGGGTAGTTATGCCTTTTGTGGTAGATGCAATGTGTTATGCCCTTTTCTCTCTGGATGAATCCAAATTCTGAAGGGCTTCTTGCTCTTGCCTTTGTACCTAGAAAGCAATTATCTCTCTAGTGTAGACGAATTCCATTTCAGTCCAATAATTCCAATGTCTTGATGATTGTTGTTTCACTTTTCAGGAGAATTTCGATTCTGCAATTACATATTACCATAAGGTCAGATACTAGCCATTTTTGTGGCTATTGCATTGCTTGAAATTTGCACGTTAGTTTAAATTGTATAATCCATGGAATCAAACAGAATACGATCAAATTTCCTTCCTGTGTTATAGGGGAACTCCAATTTACGCATTCTATCATTTCAGCTAATAGTATTTGTTCCTTTTATCATCATCATCATCATCTTGAACTGCAAGTTATTATGTAGTTTTTTTTTTTTTTTTTTTTTTTTTTTTTTTTTTTTTTTTTTTTCCATTGGCAGAGAAAATAAATTAATTAAGTCAATGCAACTTTGAATTTTTTTTGCCCGATTTTGTTTTGCACTTCACAATTGAGCAATATTTAAAAGCTTGTTGGTTTTGCGATCAGGCTTTGTGGGGAATTTGAAACCCGATGATCAGTTTTGCTTCTTCCAGATTTATATGATCTTATTCATAGGTTGGGATGATAAATAAACATTAAGAAACATTACACTATGCTTAGGAAGTCTTAATGGTAGGTAGGGCGTTCAAATTGAAGTTGCTCGTCCGCGAAACCTTTGTTTATGCCTTGCCTCAAAATATTTTTTTTTATGACCTGATATTGGTGCAGGTACACTTACAAGTTGGGGCATAGGTTATTCAATGGTTCGTACTTTTGGAGTCGGACATATCACTTCAAACAAATACTCTCTCTCTCTCTCTCTATCTTTAATGAATTTGTAGTATGCGTTGTGGTATTTTTTCCTCCTTTATTTGATTATGTTGTTGGGATTTTGATGTTTTGCTTGATATGAGTTGCATTGAGTTGTGTTTTTTTTATTTATTATTTTTTTTTGAAATTGGCAGGCTTCATTCACTTGTTTTTTAATTTCCATTGATGATGAAATTTTGGATTTTGTGACGTGATTTTATCTGTTAGAAATTGGAAGATGGATTGGATTGTGAAACGGTTTTATCTAGTGTCAATTGTAGAGGAATCATTCTATCCTCTTCTTCTTTTTTGGGTTAGTTTCGGTCTTCTATGATTACTTTGTCGACTCTATGAATGGTTCATTGCTTTCCGTATTCTATTGTTTCCACATGCTTCTCTCTTAGTAGTTAGTTACTTGGAGTTTTGCAACAATTTACTTTTTGTGGACAAGTATAGCAGTAGGGAATACTATGTTAAAATGCTTCAGGCCATGGTCAGATAATTTTTATCTTATTTGTATTCTTTACTTCTCGCAGTTATGCAGGACTTGCGACTTATTCGCACAAATCTGAAGCCGGAAAATATTCTTGTTTCTATAGAATATGTGAAGGTGCCTGGTTATAAGGTGTACTTGAAACATACATATTTAGGTTTACAATTTCATATGAGATTTTTATTGAAGTTTAACCTAGTAAATTTGTTTTCCTTTTTTTTAATTGAAATATGTATCCTCTGGCATGCATCATCATCTCAATTTATTTTATTTTATTTTATTTTATTTATTTATTTTGCTTTTTTGTGATTTGTTTATGTTATATGTATACAAACATGCTACAAGGATTTAATTGTGTTTATTTCATTTGTTTCCTGTAGAAGGAAGGCTTCCTTCTACAAATGGAAATTTTGTTTTAGAAATGAGAAGGTATTCCATTTATATGAGTTTTTGATATAAATTTCCATTTTCAATATTGTTATCCATATGGTTGTTAATGAGTTGGGCCTGGGTTGCTTTGGCGTAGATTTTGAACTGATTGGATGTACCTATTTGGTTGGCCCTATTAAAAATTGTTAGTTCCAAGCTTCCAACAATGCTTTCCATTTGCTTTAGGCAGTTTGCTTTTTCTCTCAAGGATAGTTTCTGATCAGCTAAAAATTGAATACCTTTGAATTTATCTAAAACAAACTCCCCTCGAGTCAGGAGTGCATTGAGCATATCCAAAAACCAGGTGAGTCGACTAACAACAGTCCCCCATATGTATGTTCAATTGTCACAATTTTTTTCACATTATTTTGATAGTTGATTGTTGTTTTTTCAATCTATTCACATGTTTTCGTTCTTATTTTTTACTTGTTGCTTATTAGTTAGGTACATAAAAGGCCATCACATTGTGGAGCTCTTCATCGGCTTGACGGACTTCCATTGAATGTCTTTTTATTTTGAAGTCTTCCATTGCAGATTTTAATTATTACTGTTAAGTTTGTAAGTCAAAGTCAGATAAATAATGTTTTAAATTACATCATTGTTGTTTTTACCATCTTTTGATTCTTAAATGAATACGGCTTAAATATATTTGTTTCTTTATTTTATTTTTTTTTTTTACAGCAGGTTTTTTGGTTTAAAATTGTTCTAAGAAAAAATATTTTCGAAATATGACCGTTCTCACTAGAACGGTTTAAAACCGTTCCTAACATTCCGTCTTTAAACTTTGAAACGGTACCCAAAACGGTTCTGAACCGTTCCTGATTTTTTGCGACGCCTCATTTAAGAACGGTTTTAAACCGTTCCTGAAGCATTTAGAAACGGTTTAAAACCGTTCCTAAATGACGATTTTGGTGTAGTGTAGTGTGTTTTCTTTTTTGTAATAGTATACATCCAAACTTTTCTTTAATGGATTTATAGTTATCTTTCAATAATCTGAGCCATTTGTTTGATGTGCCTCCCATTTATAAAATATCTTAGATTAGAACCTTTCAATCTTTTGATCTTTTGCTTCTATTCGTTTATAATAATTGAAAATAAAATCAGGCTTACTCACTCAACAGATAAACCATGCACATGATTTAGAGCCTCAGGGGTTATTTGGCACCATAGATTTGGGAGGATTTGAGGGGATTTCTAATCCCCTATTTGTTTGACACCATAAAGTAATTGGAGATTTCAAATCCTCTTAAAGAGAGGGTTTGAAATCCAAGGTGGAAGCTAGGATTATCTTTGAAATCCTCCCATGAGTCGCATGTGTAACATGTGTGTCACTAGATTACTAATCTTTTGGGCATGCGTACCACATATGATATACCAAAACGTCATATTATAAATGCATGACATGTGTTCATGAATCCAATAATATTTAAAATTTCATTCCATGTCCTTGATTTTGATGGTGTGGCAAACTCGATGAATTGATCGGCTTGGCTATGCATGGGCAATCTCTGCAATTGAATGCACCTTTTAAAGTCCCTTGATATAATTGATAAACCATCATCTGACAGGTCGGGCTTTTTTAGGGAAATTGGTTGAAATCCAAGCTGTTACTCTGTATAAACAACACCCTTGAGCAAAAATCAAGCTATTCTGCATATCAACTGTTGATGTCAAAATCTGGATCGCCCTCCACTCCTGGGTTAACCTTGGTCCTGCACAAAGGGTGAGCAAAGGGAGACCTGGCTAAGCCGGGGGAACCTCCGATGCCTAAGTCAAGCGAAAGGAATCGAGGTCTAGTATTGAAGAGTATAGGGAGTGTCAGATATCGCGTACCTGTAGCAGTGATGTCTCCAAGTATTTATACTTAACCATCGAATGGCTGGACCCGATGATCACGGCACGATTCTCTCAATCAGGGAGATTTTCGGATCGTACACTACAAGAAAAACGGGCAAAGGCTACGGACTAGATCCGTAGCAAAAGCCCTTTTGCTACGGATCTGGTCCGTGGCACGTCCGTCGCAATTGGTGGGGTAGCTAAAGGTCTAGCTACGGATAATATCCGTAGCAATAGATACAATTAGCTACGGATCTTGTCCGTAGCAATAGATACCTTTAGCTACGGATATTATCCGTAGCAATAGACGCAATTAGCTACAGATTTTGTCCGTAGCAATATACATAATTCACTACGGATATTCTTCGAGCTATAGAGAGCAATAGCTACGGCTATACAGAAATAACTACAGATATAATCCGTAGCAATAAATACCAATGTTTATCATATTTGCGACACTCCATACCAATAGCTACGGATATAGTCCGTAGCTATATACCAATAGCTACGGATTATATCCGTAGCTATAGATAGTAATTGCTACCGCTACGAATTATATTTCGTAGCTATTTTCCCTGTTTTCATTGCAAAAACCTGCTATGATTGATAACTCATCTAAGCTTAATGCAATCAAACAAAAAAAAATGATGCATTTGTTACAATAGCAATCAAATCTATCATGCATCCTACATTCACATTTCTAAATAAATAATAGTTCACTTTGCTCAACCTATCATAAGAATTACAACTAAGGCGTGCCCTCATGCATTAAACAATGCTCGCGCTTTTACAGAATTTTCTTTCTTCAGACGATCAAGTTCAGCAAACATAGAAGATACAACTTCTTCTTTCCTTGAAACTGCATAAGTAACTTCTGTAGACTTCGACACAATATTACTTTCAAGTTTCAAAACCCTTCCCTTAAGAAAATGAATTTCATCATCCACTAACTTCTTTAGCTTGTCAGCCTGTATAAAACAACAATTGTAGACACAATCAAACAAGCATGCCTTTGTGCACATCTCAAAGGAAGAAAGACAAAAAAAAAAAAAGAGCTGGAAAAAAACAATATATATAAAGAAAAAAAAAATGTACCTACAAATCTTCTAAACTATAGCAAAATCCATAGGTTAGGTTATCGGTTATAAGTTTAGGTTATAAGTTATAGGTTAAGGTTTAGTTTATAGGTTTAGGAAATCGGGTTCGGTTTCAGGATCGGGTTTAGGTTTGGGTTTTCAAGTTTAGGTTTAGGTTTAGGTTAGGGAGTTGAGATTAGGATTAGGTGTAGGTTTAGGTTTAGGAATTTGAGAATACATTTAGGTTAAGGTTTAGGGAATTGAGAATAGGTTAAGGAAATCGGGTTCGTGTTAAAGATCGGGTTTAGGTTGGGGTTTTCAAGTTTAGGTTTAAGTTTAGTTAGAGAGTTGAGATTAGGATAAGGTGTAGGTTTAGATTTAGGGATTTGAGAATACATTTAGGTTAAGGTTTAGGGAATTGAGAATAGGTTAAGGTTTAGGTTTAGGAAATCGGATTCGGGTTCAGGATCGGGTTTAGGTTTGGGTTTTCAAGTTTAGGTTTAGGTTTAGATTAGGGAGTTGAGATTAGGATTAGGTGTAGGTTTAGGTTTAGGGAATTGAGAATACATTTAGGTTAAGGTTTAGGGAATTGAGAATAGGTTTAAGGTTTAGGTTTAGGAAATCGGGTTCGGGTTCAAGATCGGGTTTAGGTTTGGGTTTTCAAGTTTAGGTTTAGGTTTAGATTAGAGAGTTGAGATTAGGATTAGGTGTAGGTTTAGGTTTAGGGATTTGAGAATACATTTAGGTTAAGGTTTAGGAAATTGAGAATAGGTTAAGGTTTAGGTTTAGGAAATCAGATTCGAATTTGGGATTGGGTTTAGGTTTGGGTTTTCAAGTTTAGGTTTAGGTTTATGTTAGGGAGTTGGCATTAGGATTAGGTGTAGGTTTTGGTTTAGGGATTTGAGAATACATTTAGGTTAAGGTTTAGGGAATTGAGAATAGGTTAAGGTTTAGGTTTAGGAAATCGGGTTCGGGTTCAAGATCGGGCTTAGGTTAGGGTTTTCAAGTTTAGGTTTAGGTTTAGGTTAGAGAGTTGAGATTAGGATTAGGTGTAGGTTTAGGTTTAGGGATTTGAGAATACATTTACGTTAAGGTTTAGGTTTAGGTTCGGGTTTAGGCTATAGGTTTTGGTTTTGGTTTAAGTTATAGGTTTTGGTTTAGGTTATAGGTTATAGGTTTAGGTTTAGGTTTAGGTTTTAGGATTTGATTAGGGTTATAGGTTACAGGTTTAGGTTAATGTTTAGGTTTATGTTATAGGTTTTGATTTAGGTTTAGGCTATAGGTTTTGGTTTTGGTTTAGGTTATAGGTTTTGGTTTTGGATATAGGTTATAGGTTTAGGTTATAGGATTTGAGAATGGGTTATGGTTTAGGTTTTAGAAATCGGGTTCAGGTTTGGGATTGGGTTTTAAATTAGGTTTTCAAGTTTAGGTTTAGGTTTTGGTTAGGGAGTTGAGATTAGGTTGGGTTTTCAAGTTTAGGTTTAAGTTTGGGTTTTCAAGTTTAGGTTAAGGTTTAGGTTTAGGTTATAGGTTTTTGGATATGAGAATGGATTCGGGTTTAGGGTATAGGTTTTGGTTTTGGTTTAGGTTATAGGTTATAGGTTTAGGTTTAGGTTTTGAATTAGGTTATAGGTTATAGGTTTAGGTTAAGGTTTAGGTTTAGGTTATAGGTTTTGATTTAAGTTTAGGCTATAGGTTTTGATTTGGTTTTCGTTTAGGTTATAGGTTTTTTGGTTTAGGTTTAGGTATAGGTTATAGGTTATAGGTTATAGGATTTGAGAATGGGTTCGGGTTTTGGTTTAGGTTTAAGTTTTGGTTTTGGTTTTAGGTTATAGGTTTTGGTTTAGGTTATAGGTTTAGGTTAAGGTTTCGGTTTAGGTTATAGGTTTTGGAATTTGAGAATGGGTTCGGGTTTAGGTTATAGGTTTTGGTTTTGGTTTAAGTTATAGGTCTCGGGATTTGAGAAAGGGTTCGGGTTTAGGCTATAGGTTTTGATTTTGGTTTAGGTTATAGGTTTAGGTTAAGGTTTAGGTTTAGGTTATAGGTTTTGATTTAGGTTTAGGCTATAGGTTTTGGTTTTGGTCTAGGTTATAGGTTTTGGTTTAGGATATAGGTTATAGGTTTAGGTTATAGGATTTGAGAATGGGTTCGGGTTTAGATTATAGGTTTTGGTTTTGGTTTAGGTTATAGGTTTTGGTTTACGTTACAGGTTTGGGATTTGGGAATGGGTTTGGGTTTAGGTTATAGGTTTTGGTTTTGGTTTAGGTTTTAGGTTATAGGATTTGAGAATGGGGTTTGGGTTTAGGTTTATAGGTTTTGGTTTTGGTTTCGGTTTAGGTTATAGGTTTTGGGATTTGAGAATGGGTTCGGGTTTAGGTTATAGGTTTTGGTTTTGGTTTAGGTTATAGGTTTTGGTTTAGGTTATAGGTTATAGGTTTAGGTTAAGGTTTCGGTTTAGGTTATAGGTTTTGGGATTTGAGAATGGGTTCGGGTTTAGGTTATAGGTTTTGATTTAGGTTATAAGTTAACGGTTTAGGTTAAGGTTTAGGTTTAGGTTATAGGTTTTTGGATTTGAGAATGGGTTCGGGTTTAGGCTATAGCTTTTGGTTTGGTTTTGGTTTTGATTAGGTTATAGGTTATAGGTTTGTTTAGGTTTTGTTTTGATTTAGGTTATAGATTGTAGGTTTAGGTTAAGGTTTAGGTTTATGTTATAGGTTTTGGATTTGAGAATGGGTTCGGGTTTAGGTTATAGGTTTTAGGATTTGATAATGGGTTCGGGTTTAGGTTATAGGTTTTGGTTTTGGTTTAGGTTATAGGTTTTGATTTAGGTTATAGGTTATAGGTTAACGGTTTAGGTTTAGGTTTAGGTTATTGGTTTTTGGATTTGAGAATGAGTTCGGGTTTAGGCTATAGGTTTTGGTTTTGGTTTTGGTTATAGGTTTTGGTTTTGGTTTAGGTTATAGGTTTTAGGTTTAGGTTTAGGTTTTGATTTAGGTTATAGGTTTAGGTTAAGGTTTAGGTTTAGGTTATAGGTTTTGATTTAGGTTATAGGTTATAGGTTTTGGTTTTGGTTTTGGTTTTGATTTAGGTTATAGGTCATAGGTTTAGGTTAAGGTTTAGGTTTATGTTATAAGTTTTTGGATTTGAGAATGGGTTCGGGTTTAGGTTATAGGTTTTGGTTTCGGTTTAGGTTATAGCTAGGTTTTGGGATTTGAGAATGGGTTCGGGTTTAGGTTATAAGTTATGGTTTTGGTTTAGGTTTAGGTTATAGGTTTTTGGTTTAGGTTTTTTGGATTTGAGAATGGGTTCGGGTTTAGGTTTAGGTTGGTTTTGGTTTGGTTTAGGTTAAGGTATATGTTTAGGTTTAGGTTATAGGTTTTGGGATTTGAGAATGGGTTCAGGTTTAGGTTAAGGGTGTGGTCCCTGCAAATACAGATATAAAATGGCCTGTCCAAATGGCCAGGCCCTTCCAATGCTGTCCATAGGAAATGGACAGCTTCATCATGGTCATAACAGCGGTTCCCACCTTCCAGAGACCCCCGCTCATCCGGATAGCTCCGACGCACATCCGGGTCTGCTCCATTATTTTGAGCAAATCACACAAACACGGCCTGTCCAAATGGCCAGGCCCCTCCAATGCTGTCCATAGGAAATGGACAGCTTCATCATGGTCATAACAGCGGTTCCCACCTTCCAGGGACCCCCGCTCCACATCCGAATAGCTCCGACGCACATCCGGGTTTGCTCCATCAATTTCGAGCAAATATACATAAATACGGCCTGTCCAAATGGCCAGGCCACTCCAATCATGTGCATTCTTGACAAGAGACGTACCAGATACTTGAGTCTGAAATATGCAGCTCCAATCCTACCACATGCAACATCCACCTGAAAGAATGCGCATAACTGTCATGCTTGAGTAATCAATACAGGAATCTACAAGTAAGGAGTGATGAAAACTAAATGCAAGGAAAATATAAAACTCCCCTGATGTAAACTGTATTTAAATTGACCTTGAGTCGATTGGATACTCATAGAATAGAAACATGGACTGAATATGAAAAAGTTGCTCCATATTCCACTGCAATTGAACATGACACTAACACTTGCACGCCGTAACATGAAGCAAAGTTTAAAAGGAAAAAAAAAAAAAAAAAAACAAAAGGTTTAGAAACTTGAGAGATTATTCTACTTTCGACTTGAGTTGACACAGTCTCAATCAACTCAATCAAGAGTCAATTATACTGAGGTTTTTAGAGTTTTCATTTATTTCAAGAAAATCTCAGGCCTTCTTGAGTCAAAAGCATTCAGAAAAGAAGAAGAAAATATAAAGTGTATGACAATCAAGGAGAAGAGAGAGATGAAAAGCATTCAAACTGTTCATCTAGTAGGCCTCTTGTGAATGGGACCTATGGAAATATTTAAAATGTTTTTTTCCCATTTGTTCAAATGCATTGAAATGCATATCATGGTTTATAACTGTCTTTTGTATGTATGCTTATGATATTGAAGAGGTAAGGGTTTCACCATGTATCCCTTTCACTAGAGTAATCTACTAGACAAATGACAAGGCAAAAGGGGCGAGCAATGCTCGAAAATCTCTAAGATATATAAATGATATACAAAGGGAGAAAAGCTTCTTACAAGTGATAATGCCAAAGAATGATATTAAAGCTCTTCCCACCATGTAAGCAGATCCTTCAAGAAAAAAAAAAATCTGAAAAACCATATTTTTGAATAGGGCTGGCCCAATGACCTAGTCTGAAACAATTTAAATCTGGCCCAAGACTAATCCAGGCCCAGCCCAATGGCCCGGTCCGAAACTATTAAAATCTGGGCCGATACTAATCCAGGCCCAGCCCAATGACAGCCCTTCCTGTGAGCGAGACCACAAACCATTTTCGTTGCATCCTATGATTGTCCGGATGGAGCCTGCAACTAAAAAACAAGGAAAAGTGAGTGATTCTCGGTTTAAAAAGTCTCCACACGTGGGTCTTCATCCCACACGCATACGAGATGAGACCTCTCTCTCTCTCTCTCTCTCTCTCATTATCAATCTTGCTATTTACAAGGTTTTTTTTTTTCTGCAGGAGCGACTTCATTATCAACTAGCAACAACACCAGCTCTTGTTTTGAAACTTTTGGAGGTATTTTTTTTTATTTTTAATTTTTAATTTGTTCTTGCTGAATTCGTGGTTTTGAGTTAAGAAATGTAATTGTGGATTTTTCCTATTTGGGGATTTACACTATTTAGAATTTTTCTCTAATTTAAATCCTTAATGGGAGAATTTGGTTAAAATTGGGAATATTGATATGTTAAATCCCTATACGAGCTATTTAAAATTCCTAATTGGAGTTTTTGCCTACTAGGGATTTTGATATTTCAACTCCATAATTGCATAATTGACGTCGAAAATCCCAGCCATCAATTTCAGGCCTTTCTCAGTTGAATATAGACCACTGTCATATTGTTGACCTGTTTGCAGGCCACAAATTGATAGGCAATGTTGGTCGGTGGAGACTTGAAATTTCTTATTAGTATATATGGAAATTTGTAATTGTCCCTATATATGGATTCTTCAATGAATTAAAAGATTATGAAACAAATTCAAATCCTAATTAAGAAAAAGAAAATGAAAAAAAAAAAAAAAAAACCGGATTTGAATCAGCTTAATTTGCATACAATCATTCGAAATGAGAAAAATCTTTAGCATGTATAGCAAATTGATTGAAATGCTTTCCATAATGTGATGTTTGCTGAAGTTAAATTATTTAAGTTAAAAGATTTAGGACATAATTGTATTTGAGAATGTGGTCATGAAGTGTGAATTATAGAATTTCTTGCTCTGCTGAAGAAATTTCAATTTTGAAAATAAATGCATTTTGAATGGGACTGACGATTTCTCTTGTTCCAGGTGATTTGATGATAAGCAGCCAATGCTTGTTCAAAATTTGGAATCTAATGTAAGCTATGACTGTATAATCACTGATTGTTTTGGTTTACAAGTTTCAGGTCATGAATTGCAGGGATTTGGCTGGTTGTCGAGCTAAGACAAAGCACTCTCAAAACAGATCTCTTCGTACTTGTATTCAGACATCTAGTCTTCTTTATAGTTGTTGTGTGGGTTCTTGTTTGGTTAGATGGAAAATTTTCCTATTTGTACAATAAGGAGATAATTTAATTTGTCTCCTTTGTTTTCAAAAGATTGTATGTGAAGATCCCTATTTGGAGATTTGTGAGTGTTTTGTAATTTGTTTTTCTAGATTCTGCAGAAGTTTCTTGATGTTATGCAGTGAGAAGAGTTTCATTACAGATGATTGTGTAAAGACCAGCTTTTGATGTCTTCCTGCTGCAAAATGGTATGCTTCATGGTTGGTCTGAGTTGGCGGTTTGGATGGTTGTTGTTATGCTTGGTATGTATCCAGGGTCTAGTGTAAGGTGGTGGTCTGGTTGTATCATTTTTAATAGGCAATGCAATTTTCCATTTTCCACACCACCCAAATGCAAAGAAGAGGGGTCCCACTCAAGTTATAAAACCAATCCTTTTTCACGGTGCTTCTAAGTTCTAACAGGCCTTTAAAGTAGTACTGAAAAGCATTGAGGAGATTTATATAATACTCAAGCAACTTATGATGTCTGATATGCAGGCACTCAGAGATTGTACATGTGGCATACATTTAAGTCAAATAAAGCCAAACTGAACCAATCTGCTTTTCATGGTGCTTCCAACAGGCCCTTAAAAGTAGTAGTGAAAAGCATTAAAGGGAGTTATATGATACTCAAGCAGCTTATGACACCCAATATGCAAGCCCTCATTACATGAGGCATACATTAACTCAAATTAAACTGTCTAGATTGTGGAACCTACTGCCATTAAGTCATAGGCCCAAAGTCAAAGTGTTTGAACGATCCAAAACTGATTTGTGGACACTTTTTTGTTGAAATTGAACCATTGGATATTTTTCAGTTTTAACTGTCCATTGAGTACCAACCAATCTGAGGTATTGGACAAAATTTAAAAGAGCCCAAGTTGCAATTTCTTGCAGCTTAAGGGGGAACTGTTTGGTATTTTATTTTGCCAAAATTCTTTGATGTTTCCGAAGATCTAAATCAAAATATACAGCAACTCAGGGCTGTTTGCATGCCCAGTACATGCTTACTCTCATTTGGAGTTGCACTGCGAGTAAGCATGAATTTACTAGCTGATGATGCTGCAACCACTGCTGATGATGTTGCACTGCGAGTAAGCATGAACCCCCGATCACTATTTATAATCACCTCCTCACACTAACCACCATAACCAAGATTAAGCAATTGCAAAACAGATCAAAAGAAAGAAATAATGTTGGGGACAACAACCAGATCTGCAGTGCCACAGATCAAAAGATGTCACAGCTCTGAATTTGAGCAAGGTAAAAAAAAAAAAAAAACTATATATGATGACCTAAGCAACTACAGAAAGAAAAGGGCCATACGGATCCATATAGTGCAAAACGTACCAAGATGGATTTCTACATTTCAGTTATTTAATATCCAAACTTAGAAATGTGTTGCCACTTTATCTTTTCCCGTAACTTTTGACAACAGGACTGTTGCAAAGATCAGGTCTTGAACCAAATTTCGAACAGTTATCTGACCAGTCAATCTTGAAGATACACAAACAATTATGCAAGGCTCAATGCTTGAACCAAAACGCTCGAGGATATGCATGGTTTCCTCCAGCCTTGGTTCTGTAGGTGATGCATACCATTGATCTAATGGGCCCCAATGTGGATAGATCATGCCCCCAAAATTTCTCCCATATCAGAATATCCAAGCTCTCCAATCGTTGGTTTCTTTTGAGCATGAACAGTTTATAATTTTTCTTTTTAGTACGCCAAGCATGTTCATGCAACCAAAGACCATGTAATTTCCCAAAAGAACGCTGGCCTCAAGACAATCATGGCGGCAAAAAAAGATAATGCGGCTCATTCCAACACAACATCATATCCCATGAACAGTTTATAATTTTTCTTTTTATCAGTTTTCCACTGTTGTGAAAGGACTATGAGTTCTTGGCCAAAGAAACTGGTTAGAGAGCATCAGTTTTATCAGTTAATCCTAACCATATCCTCCATGGCTTCGGAAGTGGAGAGCTATAAAGAGTGATAAATAGTGCTCTGAGAGCACCTGATCATGTCTCCCTAGTTGTGCTACCTCTGTTCATTGTCCCATAGCTGACGGTTTCTTTTTCTGTTCACACACAAATAATCTTCTTGGTTATAGGTTTTAGTTTTGTTCCTGAATAGATCTGTTTTCACAACAAATTCATTCCTTGACTAAAATTTCATGGGCATTTGTCAAGTAGTAACTTATTTCGATACGGGTCCCCATTTGCCTATGGGGGATGTAAATGGGTTTTGAAAGCTAGTTTTGTTGTTGGCCCCATCTGTCTTCAGCTGTTGATATTAATGAAACCATTAACATGAAACTTCGATGGAGAGGGTCAACTTCGAAATATTGGAACTAAAGTAGGAGGAGATCAAGCATTCGTTAGAAGAATTTCAGCATCTGTTGCTAGTTTGGTTGTTTTATTTTTTTTACTTTTTGTAGTCATTTGTCATGTTTAAGATATTTGGAGACATGTAATCTATTGAATTTAGGTAATAAATTTGGTAATCTATTGAATTTAGGTAATAAATTTGGAGACATGAACAGGATATGATGATATAGTTCCTCCGTCCCATTCAGAAACAAGAATGTAAACAAATGGAGCATGAAAAATCAGGCCAAAATGTGAACATGATATTAAAAAAAATAAATAAATTGAGAAGCCCTTCTTCTCCATAGTTTCCAGGCCACAATTAAGTCTAATTCACCAGGCGCTCATGGATTTGGTTTATCAAATAGTTGATGAAGACTATTTGTACAAGCCATCACTATGTTATGTGTAAAGCAATGTATTACATAGCACTAGATGATAAAAAATTCAGCAGTCATGAAATTTCTGAACAACCAATTCCAAATAATCTATGAGTTCCACATGGGCCATAATCACTGTTCCAATTGCTGCTTTACCAGCATATATTTTATGTATGAAAAAACAAAGAAGAAAAGGCAAAGCCCAATGAAAGACATACCTCCTGAAGTTTCCGTTTGACATTATCCAACCCACCAATGTCCTCCCATGAGACATTAGGCACCTCCACAACCTGCTAGAAACAGTTCATTCTCATGATCAGGTTACCTCCACTTGAGTTTATGGAATTCCTGAACAACCAATTCCAACTAAACATGCACATGTATTACTTTTATGGGAACAATAGTATCCTCAGGCATATAAGAAAGGAAGAGAAACAATAAACTAGAGGATTGAAACACTCTCAATGGGGTAAGTTTTAACTTACACAACAATAATTACAGGATTTACACTTCTGCAACAAACGAGAAGAGGCAACTGTTGTAGCAAAGAGGTGATGGGAAATCAAATTGTCAAATAACATTAAGTTCTAGTTAAGTAGTGCATTCTAATTTAGTTTAGCATGGTATACCATGGCATGAATTGTTACCAACATGGTATACCATCTAAAAAGTTCAGTTGAATACTTACCTTGAGCCTCATGACAGCATCTACAACTAGTTTAGTAAAATGCTCCTTGTCCTGGGAAATTATTTTTTAACTCAAAGTGGTCATAGCTATCTTCATCAAGTCTGATTTAAACTTCTCTACATTACAACAATGGAAGTGTGTGTTAGAGACATACTAGTCTGCACCATTTTTCAAGAGTGACCCACCCAAGGAGTTGCCCAGATAATAGACTACGGTGCCACCTCCAATTTGATTGCAATGTAATACTATAGCAAATGGAAGCAAACAAAAATAGAAAAGAAAAAAGAAAGAAAGAAAGATTGGCCATCATCATCATCATGGTCTCATCCCAGCTATGCTTGAGTGGTACTGGTATGTGGCAGCCACTTGATGTATGAAGGCCATCAACCCTATCTATCAGATGCATCACCACACATTACCTAAATCCACCTGATCCAACAGTCAAGTGGGCCATAACACAAGCGAACAATGTGAGAGGGGATGCCTACCCTTGATTTAAATAGGGCCACACCAGAAATATGAAACGGTTGGTTTTAAACGAAGTTGCAGCAACACCTACCAATAAAAAAAATAAAAATAAAAATTCCAAGTTACACATCAAACAAAGTTGGAAGAGGAGATACAAACAAAAAAAAGAAAGTCCTAGTTTGTAGGAAGAGCATATGAAACAAAGTTCAAGGAGATCCCAGTAATTGTTGTGAAACATTCCAATGCAGCATGAGTTACCTGATTGTGAGGCCCGACATTCTTGTGGTGCCCACCTGAATGTGTGTGGATTGTACATCCCCTATTCATATTGTCAAATATAGGGGCGAGACCCCTCCTTTTGAAAAAAAAAAAAAAAAAGGTCTATTAAGAAGAGGACTAGATAGTTTTCACAAGCGGCTCAATGACGAAATTCAACATGGAATTGACAAGGTAGGTAATAGATGAAATACCCCAACATTATTGTATTTTCAAAGCTTATGAACTCCATAATCAATTACCTGTAGCCAAAAAACCAGCTCATGTCAACCAACAACTCTTCACATCATTTTTTGAATAAGCATCCATGTAAAATCAAAAGGAGATTATCCAGGCCATGCCTAGATATTGCTAGTTACTAAAAACAAAATTGCAAGAAACCTATAGTTAAATGTGGCAAATTACTGTACCCAGGCACAAGGCCTTAGAGGTTTGGAATCCCCTCCATAGTCATCTCTACACGAATAGACATGCTAACCTGGCACATGCACAGGAGATCCAATCCAGTTTATCAGGTGAAAACATCATTAGATCATTGGACCAAAACAATTAGGCTGCCCAAGGGTATGCCAACGTCAATCTTTAAAATAAAGTTATAATAAAATAATAAAAAAAAAAAACCACTTCAATCAAGAGTCCATTTTTTTTGTACAGATTGACCACCTGATAGTTAACTGCTTTAATGGCAGATCATCTGAACTAGGTTGGTTTAAGCCCAGATTTTGAATTAGCTGGAGGCTGCTGTGACGAGCCCACTGACAACTCTGGGCTAACTGGGTTTTCTCTAACCTTGATGTAGAATTTCACCAGCCACATCTTATCCTCAATGTAGCAGTTGGGAAGCAGAGTCAATTCCTGAAGGGAGGAATGTTAGTGTATATGAAAACAACATGTTCTTGGTCAAGCATAGATTGTATATTTGAAAGAAAAAAAAAAAGGAAGAGAAAATGTACCCATTTAAATAGATATCCATGGTTTAGATTCCATGTATATGGGAGATTCACGCCAAAGATCCCGACAACCAATGAATAAATAGAGAGGCAAACAGTTCCTGAGCTAAGGAAGATCTCTAACTGCAATGGAATTGAAGAAAAGGTAAATATATCCCCAAACAGTGCACCGCAATTTAAATGGGCGATTGAGGGGTTGTTTGGAAGGGCTGTGATTGTGGGGCCCACCTTCAAATGGGTGAACGGTCTACCTGCATGACCTGATCATCTTCATCCATTTTTCACTTTCTTTATTTGATTAAGCTCTTCATTGATGCAAGAAAACAACAACCATTAAGCCAGGGCATCATGGGCGACATGAACCTGAAAATCAAATGTCTTTGAATCAATCAATCAAGGAATCCTACCACACATGGAAGATAGTTATCAGGACCCACAAGACCATTAAGCTAGGGCATCATGATGAGCTACATAGATCATCTCTGTTTTGAGCAAACTGTTGCTTTTGCAAGCCACTGATTGGTTGGCTTCTTGTAGACTATTTGATTATTATCAACACTTCCCATGGAGTTTTTAATTCAAAGTTCTCAGATTTTGAAATGATTGAGTCACACAAATCATTGCACTCCACACGATTAGATTCCTCTTAGGAATTTTATCAAACACCCCACATGCACACCCAATCTCTTCATATTTCGCATAGAAATTCAACAGCCTGGTTTGCACAAACGGTCTGAGTCGAGTCTATGGAGGAAAACATGCGAATGGATTTGCAAGACTTCTTCAAGTTTTTGAAAGACCCATGCTATGCGCCTAATTTAGTTTCTTAGTAAAAAAAAAAAAAAAAAAAAAAAAAAAAAGGGAGAAGCCTAAATACTCCTTAGAAACCACCACCGAAAATGTGAAATATCCATAAAAATCTCCTCTAAAAGTACCAAATGTGAAACCTAAGCAAAAAATATACACAGCATCACATCCCAATCTGATTTGAAAAGAACTTCCAATAAACCCTCAAAAATCCCAGCAAGAAGCAAAGTCATCAGAAAATAAACAAAATCCATGTTAGATTTCAAAAAAACAGAACGAAATCCTCTCCTCAAATCATTGCAAACAGAGATCAACGAAATTAGGGCACAAAAATTACCTTTCGAGATCTGCTACAGAGATAGAGAAAGATGCTTCACTTCTCAGTGCCGACGCCATGCTAGATCCAACATTCAATGCCCGACACACGCACGAAAGAGAGAGAGAGAGAGAGAGAGAGAGAGAGAGAGAGAGAGAGAGAGAGAGAGAGAGAGAGAGAGAGAGAGTTAGGGGCGGGGAGGAGAGAGAGTAGGGAAAATAGGTAGGGAAGGAAGAGGGAGAGAGAGAGATGAAAAGTTTTGGGCAGCGCGGGTGTGTTTTTTAGAGCGCGCCCAGTTTTTGGGCGTGATGGACCATGGACGGTCTGGGCAGGGGCTCCTTGGGGCCCACCATGATGTATTTGGTTCATCCATTCCGACTATTAATTTTAACAAATTATTTTAATTCTTGATACCAAAATTAAAGTATATTGAAGGCTTAAGTGGACCACACCATAGGAAGCAAAATTGAATTAATCTTCATGTTTCCTACCGTGTGGTCCACTTGAGCCTTCGAACTAGCTGATGTTTGATTTCATGCCATAAAATAATATTTCAAAATAGATGAACGGCTTAGATAGAACACATATATTTTTTTAGGCCCAATAGATCCCCTTACACCATCTTTAATTATTAATGGTGTGACAACTTTTCAGCTACGGATTAAAACCGTAGTAAATTTTGCTACGGTTTATATCCGTAGCAAAAAGCTAACGTGGTCTGTATCCTTTGGCCATTTTTTTGGTAGTGGTAGAGATGTCGTACGCAATCCAAAGATCTCGTAACGCGCAGCAGACGTATCTGCGAGCGACATAATCGCCCACGCCTCCTTATGGCAGTTTCTAAGTCCAGCTTACCCACGTCTCCTTACGGCAGCTTCCACGCTTGGCATGAAGGACGTCTGTCATTGAGAGTAGCCTCGGCTCGGCGTAGTTGATAGCGACCATCATGGTCCGAGCCGACCCTCCCCTTCGCTGTCCGAGCTGATCCCCCTTCGGTTATGAGTGACAGATATCGACCTTGAGTTTGTGTCAACGAGTGCGGGTTACAATAGAGGCGGACAGTAGATAGGCGGAGGTACTCAGCTGGCACACCTTTTCGTTTCATATTCTACCGGGCCTTGTGCCTGGACCTTGACGGCGCGTTTATTCTAGGGTCGGCCAAGGGGTCGGAGCTTCTATCTTTATATCTGAACTGAGTTGCTGCTGTCTAATCGGATCAGAGTACTGCCCGGCCTCGGAGTTATGAAGGCCTTGAATTTTCCCATAACAGAAGCCCCCTACTCTTTGAGGTCTGTCAGGGGCTCGGAGAGTAATCATACGGGAAATCGAGTACCTCATCCACGGGTTCCTCCGAGCACATCGGAACCTCAGCAGTTTGAATCATCCCGTTCGCAGGATTTTCCGCTCTTAGCCCGATGCGTGACAGGCACGTTACGACGGTTAATCTTTCGAATCGTCATCCGCTTACGAGCTGCTGCCACGTATGCCTATCATTATTCGAACGTCTTTTCCCTTCTTCAACGCACGCCGCTTGACAGAACTCGAGCCAATGGGGTGGTGCCACGTCAGCTCCGAGTTATATTTATACCGATTCGGCTGCGGCCATCATAGCTGGTAATTAATGCGCCGATGCAGCCGAGCCTATATAATCCCTCTTTCGAAAGCACGAGGTTCACTTTTGTGCATTGCGTCAAGCTGATATCGGAGGAGGTAATTTCCGGTGAAGGCGATTCCGTTCGTTTTCAAATTTTCCATTAGGCGATTCAGACCGGTCGAGTATTTTCCGGCAGGAGCGATTTTCGGTGAGTCTTCTTGTGCTACCTCGCATCCCTTCTTTTTCGAGATGTCGTCATCGGACTCCCGTCTTTTCCATTATTCAGTCTGTTCCAAGGCTCCTCTTGGCTTGGGAGGGGGTGCACAAGCGTCGAAAGATAGACGCGGAGGTAGAGACACTCCGGGTTGAGGTAGGTATCCTACGGAATGAGGCGGCTTCTCTTCGGTCTGAACAGGACGAATGGAGACGGCAGGCGGCAGAGGGGAAGGCCCGGGAGCTTCATTTACAAGGGAAGATAACTAATCTTGAGGCAAAGGGGCTGCGCTTGCAAGGGACGGTAGATAATCTGACAGCTCGATGCGATGCTGCGACCATCGAGTTGACCCGATCTCGGGCCCATGCAGACACGCTAGCCAGGAGAATGCCCGTCTGGCCGGAGAGCCCTTGACCGGGCTAGGATTAAGCTGTGGAGGGATTATTATCCGAGCAGTCGTCCAGGCCAAGGAGGCCCAAACAGGACGAGGATAAAGTTTCGCTGGATGAGGCCATAGCTGCAGCGCTAGAAGCCTACAAGACATCCAAGGAGAGGGACGCCGAAGCCGCCCAGTTTTATAACCGTGGCTATGATGACTGTATTGAAGCGGTTCTGGGTTTATATCTCGGCCTCAACCTCGATTCCTTGCTGCCTGGAGAAGAGTCACCTGGGGGTGAAGTCCGACCGGATCAAGCCCAGGATACCCAAGCCCCTCCGCCGTCTGCCTAACTTTTGACATATATTTTTTTATGTATTTTGCTGTAACTGGCTAGACCGCTTGTAGATTGATCTCTTTTTTTTCGAAATGAACTAATTTTGAGCGAAATTTCACGTATTGTTGATTGTGGACTTGCATGATTGGTGATTTGATTTGCTCAGATTCTTTGTTGAGTCATGTTCTTTAAAGTTGCCGAAATTTCATCATGTGACTGAAGCTTTAGTCTGATCTGTACAGGATCGGCTTGCTCTGCACTTGGCGTAGGTCTTGTGTATTGGGGGTGCCGACTCCTCTGTTGGGAAGTCGGATGGCCCCTTGGCTTTTTTTTTTTTTTCAATTAAGGGGAGGTGCCTTTATCGATATTGGTCCGACTCCGCCGTTGGGAGAGTCAGATTGCTTCTTGGCTTTTTCCCCCTGGCTAAGGGGAGATGCCTTCGTAGAAATTGACTCGTCCGTGCAAGAATGAAGAATTTTATTGAGAGCCTTAGAGGCTAGTCGCTTGAAGGTGTACATTTATTTATTGCCTTTTAAGGCTTGCCGTCGGCGGAGGTCATCCCATTAGGGATAATATACTTTTAGATGCTCGGTGTTCCAGGGTTGGGGGAGCTGTCGGCCCTCGAGGTCTTCCAAATGGTAGGAGCCTGGTTTGGTTGACCGTACAACCCGATAGGGTCCTTCCCAGTTTGGTCCGAGTGTTCCAGCCCTCGGTTCGGCAGTATTCTGGAATACTCGGCGAAGGACCAGGTCTCCTGGTCGGAATCGCCTAGTCTTGACTTTCGAATTGTAGAATCGCGCCACTTGTTGATGTTGAGCAGCGGCTCGGAGCCTTGAAATATCTCTCGCCTCTTCGAGTAGATCTAAGTTCGCGAAAATCTGCTCTGAGTTTTCTCCTTCTTGGTAGCCCTCGACCCGAGCGGTGTGGATACCAATTTCTACCAGCACCATTGCCTCTGAGCCATAGGAGAGCGAGAATGGAGTCTCTCCTGTTGAGGACTGAGCTGTGGTCCTATAGGTCAAGAGGACGAACGAAAGTTCCTCAGCCCAATCGCCTTTTGCTTTCTCCAGCTTTGTTTTGAGATGGTGCTTGATGACTTTGTTGACCGCTTCCACCTGTCCGTTCGATTGGGGATGTCGGGGAGAAGAATACGCGTTCGTGATGCCGAGTCCTTGACACATGTTATCGTTGTCGAACTGTCGTCCGTTGTCAGACACGATGGTTCGTGGAATTCCGAATCGACAAATTATAT
The DNA here is from genome assembly GCA_021015155.1 of Magnolia officinalis. Classification (NCBI taxonomy): domain Eukaryota; kingdom Viridiplantae; phylum Streptophyta; class Magnoliopsida; order Magnoliales; family Magnoliaceae; genus Magnolia; species Magnolia officinalis. The sequence goes on along the minus strand of JAJHSJ010000009.1, from coordinate 70,907,452 downwards.
TCTTCCAAACAAAGTCGACTACCTTTTGCTCCGTTATCTTGGCTACGGGTTCGGCCTCGGCCCATTTGGTAAAGTAGTCGACAGCGATGATTGCAAACTTGACCTGCCCTTTCCCTGTGGGCAAGGGACCGATAATGTCGATTCCCCATTGGGCGAACTGCCAAGGGCCGCTCATAGGAGTCATTTCTTCAGCGGGCTGCCGCGGCACAGCCGCAAACCTCTGACATTTATCACATTTGCGGACGTATTCTTTTGAATCTTCTTTGATAGTAGGCCAAAAGTACCCTTGTCGGAGTATCTTCAAAGCCAAGGCTTGGCTACCCGAATGATTTTCACAAATCCCTTCATGAGTTTCCCGTATGACGTACTCTGCTTCATCGGGCCGGAGACACCTCAGATAGGGCTGAGAGTGTCCTTTTTTGTATAGGATGTCACCCAGGACGATGTATCGGGCCGCTCGGACTCTAAGTCTCCTGGCTTCCAGCCTATCCGAGGGGACCTCACCCGTTGTGAGATAGATCAGAATTGGATCCATCCAGCTCGGACTTGCCCGAACTGAGTTGACTTCCTTCTGCTATCCACCAACACTTGGCTTGCTCTATGAATTCAATAGGAATAACTCGAGGGATCTTATTCTCCAGGGCTGAGCCGAGCCGTGCCAGAGCATCGGCCCATGTATTTTCTGTTCTCGGGATTTGATGAATAGTGCAATTCCAAAATTTCTCAATCAGCTTCCTCGCTTCGTCAAGGTAGGCAATCATCCTTGTTTCTTTGGCTTCATATTCGGTAGAGATGTGATTTACCACGAGCTGAGAATCGCATCGAACTTGAAGAGTCTGGACTCCCAGACTTGCCGCCAACCTGAGCCCGGCCAACAGAGCTTCATATTCTGCTTCGTTGTTTGAGGCTTTGAACCCCAACCTGATTGCGTATTGGATGGTCGTAGAGTCAGGTGCAACCAGGACGATCCCGGCCCCGGCCCCGCGTGCGTTGGACGATCCATCCACGTAGAGGGTCCAACCCGGATCTGATACCACTTTCGGGCCATCCGAAGCTACGGCTGGGCTCGCTCCAGCCTCGGCGCTGATCTCTCTAGTGCTAGCAGTAAATTCGACGATGAAGTCAGCCACGGCTTGACCTTTGATGGCGATTTTCGAACGAAACTGAATGTCAAACTCGCCGAGTTCTATGGCCCACTTAGTCATCCGACCTGACACTTCTGGCCTCTGCAGAACTTGTCTGAGAGGGGAGTCGGTCGGGACAATTATTGAGTGAGCTTGGAAATATGGTCGCAACCTCCGAGCTGAAACGACGAGACTGAGTGCTAATTTTTCTAGGGGCGAATATCTTGTTTCTGCCGGCATCAGAGCTTTACTCACATAATAAACAGGGTGTTGCTTTCCCCCAACTTCCTTAATTAGAGCCGAGCTGACAGCTGAGGTTGAGACTGCGAGGTAGAGGAATAATAAGGGTTCGCCTTCTTCGGGTTTTGACAGTAACAGTGGTGAACCTAAATACTGTTTCAGCTGTTGGAAGGCTTGCTCGCATTTTGGTGTCCATTCTGCCTTCTTATGACCCTTCAACTGCTGGAAGAAGGGGAGGCATTTGTCCGTTGCTTTGGAGATGAAGCGTCCGAGTGCCGCGACTCGGCCCGTGAGGCATTGAATGTCCTTGATCATTTGAGGCGAACTCATATCGAGGAGCGCTCTGATCTTCTCGGGATTCGCTTCTATTCCTCTCTGACTGACTTGAAAGCCGAGGAATTTTTCAGATCCGACTCCGAAAACGCACTTTGTTGGGTTTAGTTTCATCTGATATTCTCGAAGGATGGCAAATATTCCTCCGAGATCCGTCAGATGATTGCTGGCTTTGCTGCTTTTCACAAACATGTCATCAACATACCTCATTGAGCTGTCCTCCGATCTGCTCGAGAACATCCGATTTACTAGTCTTTGATATGTCGCCCCAGCGTTCTTCAGGCCGAACGGCATGACCAGGTAACAGTAGCGCCCTTTGTTTGTGATAAAGGTAGTCTTCTGCCTGTCTGAGGGGTGCATGCGATTTGATTATATCCCGAATAGGCGTCCAGGAAGGAGAGTAACTCATGTCCTGCTGTGCTATCCACTAGCTGGTCGATCCGAGGTAGCGGGAAGTTGTCCTTTGGGCATGCCATGTTCAGATCCGAGTAATCAACGCAGACACGCCATTTCCTGTTGGTTTTCCTTACCAGGACCACATTCGCTATTCAATCGGGGTAATGTACCTCTTCAATAAACCCAGCGTTGAGTAGGACGGAGACCTCGTTGGCTATTGCTTCGTATCTTTCGGCATCGAATGGTCGCCTTTTCTGCTTGATTGGTTTGTGGTCCAGATCCACATTCAATCTGTGGACCATGACTTCCAGAGAAATTCCGGGCATATCTTGATGGGACCAGGCGAAGACGTCCTTATGTTGTCGGAGGAACGTCAGGATTTCGAGCCGCTACTGTGGGTCCAGTGTAGTTCCGAGCTGGACCGTTCTGCTCGGATCGGTCTCATCAAGCGGTACTTTCTCCAGATCTTCCACGGATGATTCTTCTGTAGGCCCTCGGGGGTCTAGAACATTAACAAAGTGTGTTTGCTTGACCCCCCCTTCTTTACCGCCATTGCGTAACATCTTCGGGCCTCTCACTGGTCTCCTCGGAGGTAACCTATCCCGCCCTCGGTGGAAAATTTCATCATCAAGTGGTAGGTAGATACGACAACTCTCATTGCGTTAAGAGAGGGTCTGCCCAGGATAACATTGTGCACAGATGGCACATTGACCACCAAGAAGTCCACCATAAATATGACTTGATGTTGTCCTTCTCCCGCTGTCATGGGGAGGAAACTGGCCCATTCGGAGATCACTCTCTCCCCGGCAAAGCCGTGTAAGGGGTCTTCACCGGTTTGAGGTGAGACCGTGGAATCCCCATTTTTTCGAAAGCTTCGGAGTAAATTACGTCGGTTGAGCTCCCCAGTCGTTTGTGCGACAGAATGCGATATACTTTACGGTTGGCAATGGTCATAGTGACTACCAGAGCATCGTCGTGAGGGTGCTGAATCCCGCGTGCGTCCTCCTCCGTGAACGTCAGCGAGCATGGACTGACTCGAAGTTCCTTACTGGGTCGCTCGGTTAAGTTGATGTAGTGTTCAGGTCCCGGATTCCTGGAGTGAGCCTTCCGTGCTCTATTCGAGTCTCCTCCACCAGACGAGCCTCCGAATATTGTTCAAATTTCTGCAGGTTCTTTCGTGACGTTGTTCGGTTGCTCCCGTCCTCTATCTTTTCTCCGATCAGACTTTCCTTCCTTTCGGTACTGTCGTAAATGACCTTTACGGATAAGGGCTTCGATTTCATCCTTAAGATCTACGCAGTCATCCGTATTGTGACCGTGGTCCCGATGGAATCGACAGTATTTACGTTTATCCCGATGATCCGGGTCGGCCCTCATGCATACAGGCTAGTTCAATAATTTCTCTCCTCGGATGTCCAATAAAATCTGCTCGGCGGAGGTGTTAAGGGGGGCATAGGAACGGAATTTCCCTTCAGGCCTCCAGCTCGGGCGACGATCGCGAGGGGTGCGGTCGTCGGTCCTCTTCCCGGACGGCAAATGATCATCGTTCCTGGGCCTCTTTCCCTTATCATTTGGTTCGGCGACCACCTGGACGTTCTTTCTCGCATTGCTGAATTCCTCTGCGTTAGTATACTTCTGTGCTCTGGCCATGAGTTCGGCCAACGTCTTCGGTGGGTTTTTCCCGATGGAGAAGGTAAACTTTCCCTCTTTGAGACCGCTGAACATGGCGGCGAGCGCCATTTTGTCATCATAGTCCTCCACCAATAGTGCCTCTTCATTGAAGCGAGTGATGTAGTCCTTCAGTGATTCTTTCAGCCCTTGCTTGATAGTCAGCAGGTCGGTATTGGGCTTTCGACTTCTCTTACCGCTGATAAACTGGGTAAGGAATAGTCGGCTCAACTCTGTGAAAGAACCAATAGAGCTCGGCTTTAGCTGCCGATACCAATTCCGGGCGGATCCAGCAAGTGTGATCGAAAACCCTCGGCACATCATTGCGTCCGTTGCCGTCTGGATCTGCATCCAGGAGCGATAGGCCTCTACGTGCTCAGACGGGTCCCCTGAACTGGAGTATTGGATGACAGGAGGTATTCGAAATCTCTGAGGCATCACTTCATTCATTATTTCCTCGCTGAAGGGTGGTTTAGTTTCTTCCATCATGGCTTGGACGGCAGCAGAGACTGACGTCGATTGCTTCTGCTTTTCGACTGCTAAAATCTTATTGTTGAGTTCTTCGAAGCGCTTCTCCCACGGATCTTTGTTCTCGGCCGTTATCTCCCGGACGTTTTCCCTGTCCGGAGATCTTCTTCCCCTTCTTTGTTCTAACTGGTGACGGAGGTCTGACGCTGCTAAGGCCGAAGTGGCCGAAGCGTTGGTCGGAGCTCCCGTCGCGGCGTTCCGGGCCGACGGTCGGACTTGAGTCGGGAGAGGAGGCTGATCTGATACGTGCTCTGGAGGAAGTGGGGGCGCCTCGGAGCGCACACTTCTTGACGCGGAATGAGCTTCCAGATTCGGGGCCATAAGCCCGCGGATGGGACCTTGTGCCGGAGGCATTTGCGGTTCCTGCTGCTGCTTCATCCTGTTCACTTCGTCACGCAGGGCTTGTATCTCGTTTTGCATGGCGCGATATTTGCTCGTCCGATTCCGGGAGCGCTGAGATGGTCCCGGATCGGATTCCGCGTGGAGCAATGAAAATGAACGAGTTTGCTCGTTCGGTGCCGGTTCCACTGCTACAACTTTCTTCTTTCCTCTCGCCATTCTTCTCGAAGAAAGGAACCTGACCTTTTGTATCAGATTCCCATAGACGGCGCCAAAAATGTTGATGTTAAAATCTGGATCGTCCTCCACTCCTTGGGTTAACCTTGGTCCTGCACAAAGGGTGAGCAAAGGAGACCCTGGCTAAGCCAGGGGACCCTTCGATGCCTAAGTCAGGCGAAAGGAATCGGGGTCTAGTATTGAAGAGTATAGGGAGTGCCAGATATCGCGTACCTGTAGCAGTGAGGTCTCCACGTATTTATACTTAACCATCGAATGATCTGGATCTAATGATCATGGCATGATTCTCTCAATCAGGGAGATTTTCGGATCGTGAAGATGTCGTACGCAATCCAAAGATCTCGTAACGCGCAGCAGACGTATCTGCGAGTGACATAATCGCCCACGCCTCCTTATGACAGTTTCTAAGTCCAGCTTACCCACGTCTCCTTATGGCAGCTTCCACGCTTGGCATGAAGGATGTCTGTCATTAAGAGTGGCCTCGGCTCGATGTAGTTGATAGCGACCATCATGGTCCGAGCCGACCCCCCCCTTCGCTGTCCGAGCCGATCCCCTTCGGTTATGAGTGACGGATATCGACCTTGAGTTTGTGTCAACGAGTGCGGGTTACAATCTACGCGGACAGTAGATAGGCGGAGGAACTCAGCTGGCACACCCTTTTCGTTTCATATTCTCTACCGGGCCTTGTGCCTGGACCTTGACGGCGTTTATTCTCGGGTCGGCCAAGGGGTCGGAGCTTCTATCTTTATTATCTGAACTGAGTTGCTGCTCGTCTAATCGGATCAGAGTACTGCCCGGCCTCGGAGTTATGAAGGCCTCGGATTTTCCCATAACATCAACAGTTAAAAATTTAGCCTAAAATGTCTTTTGTACATGCTTTTGTTTTTTTTTTAAAAGACACCATAGCTCATTTTATCAATGGAAAAGCCAAAGCTTTCCCTAAACGCATCTAAACAGTGGACCCAACCTAATGTATGGCTTGGATCTCACAAATGTGCAGCACATGTGGCATGAACTTATATAAGCAGCAAGCTAATTACAAGCCATGTCAAACATGTATGGCAACCAGCAGGTGGTTAGTTTGGGGAGAAGTGGGCTCCTCTAGAGTCCCTGTTGAATAAGCTTATGTTGTGTGTGGGGTCCACTTTAGCGCTTGTTTATTATTATTATTATTATTATTTTTTTTTATGGTGTAGCTTACATAAATTTTATGGCAGATTATATACGGTGCTGTAAACTTAATGGATGGTCCAGATCATTAATTTCAAAACCCTTCATGGCAAAAAGGTCCCACTCTCACTCATGGTTAGATCCAGTCCAACATAAAATCGTGTGGGCCTCTTGTTATGTCTGTATCTTGATATATATATATATATATATATATATATCCATCTGACATCCACTCCATAAATCAATTTCAACAGGTTCATGTTAGGGTGTAGTAAAAAAAAAAAAAAAAAAACATGAGAAGGATCCAAAACAGGTCAAGCACACCATGAGAAACAGTAGGATTGAACGCCCATCATTAAAACATTATCGAGGCCCACCGAGATGTTGATAAATGTCATCCAACTTGTTCATAAGGTGATTTGGAACAAGATGAAGGGAAAATACAAGTAACATCCTTCAAGACCCGTTGTTTCTTGTGATGGCCCCACATGAGTTTTGGATCTGCCTCATTTTGTAGGACCACACTTTAACATGAGAGAGCGGATGTCAGATGGACATCACAATAGACCTACAGAGTTTTTTTTTATCTAAAGGAAGCAGTGGGACAATTATCTATTTAGTGGACCAACCGTTAAAATTTGGTTTTTGAAAATAAAAAATATTCGAAAATTTTCAGAATTTTTGTTTTTCCGCCAAATCGATTTTGGAAAATTTCAAATGAAAGTACGGTTTATACTTTTGTTCTACATTATAAATGAGAAAAATAAACTTGTAGTTTATATGTGGAGGTGTGTGTAGTATTCTTACTTATAATTTTAGAGAGAAATCCTCGAGTTACGCATTGAAATGCGCTCGGGCTCGGGCACAAGCGTGGGTAGTGTGGCTGTAGTGGTACTAGTTGGCATACTTTGCACTTCGCACGTGCGATCGCGTTGCAAGTGGTCTGATATGAGCTTAGGTGCAAGGGGTCTGAAATGAGCTGAGGTTTTATAGGCTACTAAGAACAATCAGATTATTAATCTGAAACGGTCGGCCATTTTTTAGAATAACTAATAACATTAAAAGTCACAACAGTCTGAAAACGGACTGGATATGATGATCTAGCGGTCAGATCTTTCGATCCGATGACCAGAAACAGCTTAAATTAATGACCAATGGTCAGAAACATTTTTCAAACCTTTTGAACTATTGATGGTCCCTTAGCAATGGTCCATTCCCTGGTGCCTATATAAATTGCACCATTTCAGTCCAAATCTCAATAAACTCTAATAGATATCTCTTCATTTATCAAATCCTCTAGAAACATCTCTATCATAGAATACTACAAATATGTTCACTGCTTGAGTCTTCTATAAGATTATTTGCATTGAATTGTTCCTAAGTGGACCTTTCGTAATTGTTGGACATTTGATCAAGATAGGCTTGTCTTATCTCGAAAGCAATTCGCCTATAACCCATTAATAATTGATAAGGTGGCAGTGTAAATTTTACGTGATTCAGCCTCGTAAAAATATAATAGACTAATGTAATAACAAAAATATTAGCATGTATTAACCTTACCAAATCCAACCGGGCCCATATGAAATAATGGTGATGGACTATCCTACCATTAAAAACTTCTTACGCTGCACCATAATATTTTCGTAGTGTTTATTCACCATCCAATCTATTGATAAGGTCATATAATGCCGGATGAAAGGAAAAAAAAAAAAAAAAAAACTTGATTCAAAACTTTTGTAGCCCATGAGTAGTTAATCACCTCTTATTTCTATGGTATGTCTAACTTGGTAATTAGATCTATTTCATTTTTGGAATAATGGCTTCACATGAACTCGAAATGAGATGGTCGGCATGCACGTATAATAAATAAATCAATGTAAGTCCCGTCTCAGCGAATCCATTCTCCTCCATATGATACCTCGTCAGTCACATCATAGAGGCATCTCTGACGAAACGGGTTAGCTGCTGTACCGCACGCCAGCGAACTCACTATTGTATATACGCGCGTGTAGAATACCGAGCCCGTAATGCCTAAGGATGAAAGTAAGATTAAAGTTACGCAGACCTATCATGATGTATTTATTATATCTACACCGTCCATCAATTTAGCTAGATCATTTTAGGACTTTCTGAAAAAAATGAGTCATATCAAAGGCTAAAATGAACCACATCACAAATAACAGCAGTACAATGATTCTCAACATTAAAATATTCATCGGTCCACCGTAATAATTTTTTCTCCATCTAATCTGTTCACAGGGTCATATAGATATGGTTGAATATAAAAAGTAAATATCAGATTGGTCTAAAACTTCTGTGACCCTCAAGAAGATTTCAATGGTAGACACTCAATCTCCCATTTCTTTATGCAGTGTGGTCCATTTGATCGTTTGATTTGTCTTATTTTTAGATTTAACCTTTAGAATGATCTCGAAAAATGGATGGACGGTTTGGATATAATATGTACCTCATTGTGGGGCTCTAGTGACGTCAACACACCAGCGAGGTCGCTGGTGTGACGTACACCAGCCAATCCACTTCCATCCCTGAGTCGTGTCAATGGACCGGGTCGGGCGTACAAAATCGGATTTTAAATTGGTAAGCCCGAAGGCACGGATAGAAACAGTTCAAAATCCGGGCCAAGACCAACACAGGCCCGGCGCGTTGACAACCGGTTCCCGGCGACCTTGATCACTTTTACTCGTTCTCGCGTGGGAATGCACCGTGACATATTCATGATAGTTAGAACGGGATATTAGGATATTCCAATCATTCAATCTGAACCGTTCAGTAGGTCTGTAACATAAATTTTAAGGGATACTATTAAAATTGACACTGAGTGGATGGTTTAACAATTTTATAAGTTTTCCTCCTCTTACATAGTTGTTTGTTTTCTAAGCAGCGAACAGAACGGGTAGGATTGCCTGATAAAAGAACTTCTTTTAAAAAATAATCAATCCATGATGGTCTCCAACAAATGGATGGCTCAGATTTTTTTCATTAGACTTCAGTTCGAACAATCTCAACCGCCTATTTCTAAGGTAATGGTTAGAAGATTGGAATTTCTTATTTTAGGCATCAGAAACATTGGGACCTGCTTTTACCCTCTCTTTCCGTCGTTGGCAGCGAATTAGGTGCGGCCCCTGCCGCACCAAAGACAGTGCGGCCCTTACTGTGGGCCCACCTTGATACACGTATTCTATATCCACGCCGTCCAATCATTTTTCTAGATCATTTGAGGTCTCTGAGCCTTAAAAATAAGAAAAATTCCAATATCAGGTGGACCATAACATAGAAAACTGTTGCGATGAACTATTAAAACTTATTATGGGCCAAAAAAGTTTTAAATTGAGCTAACATTTGTTTTTTTTTTTTTATATATTTATTAATCCATATTTATGTAACCTTATCAAAAGGTTGGATGACGAGTAAACATTACGGTTGGCCCTAAGAAGTTTTTAATGGCAGAGCGTTCAATCTCCGCTGTTGCCTAGGTCCAAGATTTTGATCTGATTTATTTTTGGAGTCATGCCCTGCAATAATCCCTCCGAAAGGATGGAAAGCGTGGATATGGCATAGGTATATCAAGGCCGGCACACCCAAATCCATATCTCAATTCGTAGACTAAAATGGAGTTTGTGTGCTGACATGGGTGTGTACTAACAAGCTAACGAGAGAAAAAAAAGAAGAAAAAAAAAAAAAAGAAGAAGAAGAAGAAGAAGTTCGGCCCAACGGTCGGGCCGCACGCTCCCCTCGTCTTTCAGAGCTCTCTTGCAAGTCAAATTCCTTTCTTCTTCTCATTCCTACATACCAAAAGGAAAGGAGAAAGAAAGAAGAAAAAACATGGCTTATCCGCTGGTCTCGATCGTAGCAGAGAAGTTGAATAACCTCATCCAAGATGAGGTAGCTTTGTTGGTGGGTGTCACCGACGAGATCAAAAAGCTTTCCCGTACGTTCACCTTAATCCAAGCTGTGCTTAAAGATGCTGAAACTCGGCGATCCAAGGACGAAGCTGTGAAGATATGGTTGCAGAATGTCAAAGATGTGGCCTATGATGTAGATGACATACTAGATGAATGGATGATAGAAGCTCTCAAATCACAAGTACCCGATGAAGGTGTTGCGTCCTTTTTCAGCAAGAAGAAGGCAAGAAGCTTCCTCTCCTCTGTTACTAGCTTCAATCATCTCAAGTTACGCCACAAAATTGGGAATAGGATAAAGGAGGTGAGGGGTAGATTACATGATATCGCCAAAGAGAAGAATCAATTGGGTCTTAGAGCAGATTGTGGGGAGGGTGAGAGAGTGGATAGTGAATTGAGGCGGGGCGAGATCAGAGAGAGAGAGACAAGCTCCCTACTTGACCAAACATCAGTGATAGGTAGGGAAGGTGAAAAGCATGAAGTCCTAGACTTGCTGTTGCAGGAGGTAACTGAGGTGCCTTTGGTTATTTCTATCGTCGGAATGGGGGGGTTGGGCAAGACCACCCTTGCTCAGCTCGTCTACAACGATGAATATGTCCAGGGGCATTACGACATGAGAATGTGGGTTTGTGTTTCAAAGGATTTTGATGTGAAACAGATTACGAAATCAATTGTAAAATCTGCAGACGGTTCTACTTGTGATCATCTAGACCTAGACCCTTTGCAACATCTCCTCTGTGGTATGTTGCAAGCAAAGCGATTCTTGCTGGTGCTTGATGACGTTTGGAGCAAAGACAGCCAGAAGTGGGAGAAGCTGAGACTTCCCTTCCAAGCTGGTGCACCTGGGAGTCGAATCATTGTAACCACTCGTATTGAAGATGTTGCAGGCATCATGGGAAGCACTGATCACATGCATAAACTGGCAGTCTTATCCGATGAGGATTGCTGGTTATTGTTCAGAAGTAAAGCGCTGGAGCATCGGAGTGCAGAAGAGTGTTCTGAGCTGGAAGAGATTGGAAGGCAAATCGTGAAGAAATGTGGAGGGGTGCCTCTCGCTGCAAAGACAATAGGGAGTGTCATGCACTCGAGGAGGACTAGAAGCCAGTGGGAGCTCGTCTTGCAAAGCGAGATGTGGAACTCAGGTGATGTCTTTGAAGGCATTTTACCAGCTTTGTTACTAAGCTACTATGATTTGCCTCCTGCTCTGAAGCAGTGTTTTGCATATTGCTCCGTCTTTCCAAAAGATTGGATGATAAGGAAGGAAATGGTAGTCAAGTTGTGGGTGGCACAAGGTTTCATTTGCTCCAATGGAAGTGGAGACTTGGAGGAAATCGGCGAACTGTCTTTTGATGATTTGCTAAGGCGCTCACTGCTCCAAGATGCAGAAATCGATAGTGATGGCAGCATATTATCGTGCAAGATGCATGATTTAGTTCATGATCTTGCGCAACATGTTGCAGGAAGTGAGTGTTCAATGGTGGAGATTAGAAAGGAAGCCTCGTTAAACCTAAATAATGTCCGGCATTCTTTTTTAGTTGACAATGACGAAGCTGGTGATGAAGCTCATAAATTGGCTTCCATTTCGGCCACCTTGCATAAGGCCCACAAGTTGCGGACATTGCTGCTACAAGACTCAAGAATCTCCAAGGTGCCAGACAAGTTATTTCATCATTTGAGACACCTAAGAGCATTGGACTTCAGTAGGACTGACATCAAGAAATTGCCTCCGACAGTAGGACAGTTGAAACACTTGAGATATCTTTATTTATCTGATACAAACATCAAGAAATTGCCTCATACGGTCGGACAGTTGAAACACTTGAGATATCTTGATTTATCTAGCACTGACATCAAGAAATTGCCTCAGATGGTAGGACAGTTGAAACACTTGAGATATCTTGATTTATCTTACACAGACATAGAGGAGTTGCCAGAGGAATTCAGTAATTGCATCAATTTACAGACCTTGAGACTCAATGGCTGTAAGAAGCTAAGAAAACTGCCTAGAGGGACAAGGAAAATGATTAGCCTGAGACATCTAGAATTTAAAGGTTTAGATGATCTGAGGTACTTACCAAAGGGTATAGGGAGATTAACTGAGCTTCGGACTCTAACAGAGTTCATTGTGGGGGGTGATGACCAAGGATGTAAATGTGAAGAACTGAAACACCTCAATCATCTTCAAGGTAGTCTTCCAATTACCGGCTTACAAGGTGTCAGGAGCAGGGACGAAGCTAGCGAGGCAGAACTGCATGAGAAGCAGCACCTTCACGCTCTATCCTTGGAGTACGATGATGAAGATGGTGAACCGTTGGATGATGAGGTGAAGAGGATGGAGGATGTGCTCGAAAGCCTCCAGCCTCACACAAACTTGAAAGAGTTGAACATACAGTATTACAAAGGTTCCAAGCTTCCCAAGTGGATAGGGAATCCAATGTTCTCCAATCTTGTTGAGGTGAAACTCTCGCTTTGTCTCAGGTGTAAACAACTTCCAAGTCTTGGGAAACTACCGTCACTTAAATTCCTTTTTATTAAGGGAATGGTAGAGGTGAAAAAAGTGGGTGATGAGTTTAGTGGGGATGATCAAAATGATGGAAGTGGTGGTGGTGGTGTCTCATTCCCCAAGCTAGAGATCCTCAGCTTCTGCTACATGCCAAATTGGGAGGAGTGGGAATTGAGAGGTGGAGATGGAGAGGTTATGCCATCACTCCTCCAATTAACAATATGTCACTGCCGAAAGCTGAAGGCGTTGCACTGCAACCTTCTACCTCTCCTCCGGATGTTGATTTTACAAAGTATTAAGATGTTATCAGGAGGGCCCTTACCTGTGCTCCCCAACCTTAACGATTTGAAGATTGATGGAATTCATGAGCTGACGTCACTACCTGGTGATTGGTTGGGACAACTCAAAGCCCTCCAAACTCTGCAGATCAATGATTGTCCACAGTTGAAGTCTCTACCAGAGGAGTTGGGACAACTCAAAGCCCTCCAAACTCTGTATATCTCTGGTTGTCTGGAGTTGGAGTCTCTACCAGAGGAGTTGGGACAACTCAAAGCCCTCCAAACTTTGGTGATCATAAATTGTCCACAGTTGAAGTCTCTACCAGAGGAGTTGGGACAACTCAAAGCCCTCCATACTCTGGATATCTCGAATTGTCCACAGTTGAAGTCTATACCAGAGGAGTTGGGACAACTCGAAGCCCTCCAAACTCTGTGGATATATGATTGTCCACAGTTGGAGTCTCTACCAGAGGAGTTGGGACAACTCAAAGCCCTCCAAAATCTGCGGATCTCCTATTGTCCACAGTTGAAGTCTTTACCAGAGTTGGGACAACTCAAAGCCCTCCAAACTCTAAATATCTATGATTGTCTACAGTTGGAGTCTCTACCAAAGGAGTTGGGACAACTCAAAGCCCTCAAAACTCTGGTGATCATAAATTGTCCACAGTTGAAGTCTCTACCAGAGTTGGGACAACTCGAAGCCCTCCAAACTCTGCAGATCTATGATTGTCCACAGTTGGAGTCTCTACCAGAGGAGTTGGGACAACTCAAAGCCCTCCAAACCCTTGAGATCTATGATTGTCCACAGTTGAAGTCTCTACCACAGGAGTTAGGACAACTCAGAGCCCTCCAAATTCTGTCTATCTTCAATTGTCCGGAGTTGAGGTCTCCACTGGAGTTGCAACACCTCACAATGCTTCAACAATTGTATATCAACGACTGTCCACCCTTACAAGATCGGTGCCGAGAGGGAGGAGAAGATCATCACAAGATTGCCCACATCCCGAATATAAATATTCAATGATTTGAAGGATCCACTCCAATACGAGGAGAGTTGGAGAGGAAATCAACAACAGCTTTTCATTTGGTTTTGTTTCAAGGAATTGTGTACTTTATTTATTTATTTATTTTATGGATTTACTTTTAATACATGTCAATCTATCTAGGAAGACTAGTTTGCTGGGTTGCTGCCTTGTTTTGCTAATAAACAGAAGTTTGTTTTGGAGGTCAGGTTCTTTGCCCCCCTCCCATCTCATGTAATTTTTTTCTTTTTAATAAAGCTTGCATTGGTACTGTCCAACTTCACACACACAAAACAAAAACAAAGACATAAATAAAGATCATGTGACAGAGACTATATAGTTGCCTTTTCCTGAAGGTCAGTTATATAAGAGCATGAGATGGGCCACATATATGTTGGATCCTGATTTTCTCTTAACCGTTCATTTATTCTAACGTGTCAAAGCTGGTCCAAAAAATGTGTCCAAACTTGAATGCACTAAGCATTCACGTTAAATTTAGTAACAGAGTCCTCTCCCATATGATGATCTGGCCTGAAATTCGTGATTGAGCCTGGACCATTAAGTACAAATGAACCTGGGCTCAGCGATGGGCTCTTGGGCCTTTTTTGAATCATTAACAATCTTAATGAAGTAGACCGGTAGGTGAAAAGTGTTATGGGGCTCCCAGTTTAGCCAAAAGTAAGATCCAGTGTCGATGAAGAGTGCCCCAACAAAAATCTTTTGTATTCAAAGATCATAGCTGTTCATTTTCTTGCCTTTCCATGGTTGATTGTCTTTCCTTTTTTGCGTACTAGTTCTGTTTTTTTTTTTTTCGCTAACATCCTCTGTTCAGTATGCATAGATGCACATGTACGGTTTGCATATATAACTGCTAGGCATGTGTTCATGAATCCAATACTATTTATGTTTTAATTCCATGTGCTTGATTTTGATAGTGTGGGGAACTCGATGAATTGATAGGCCTGACTATGCACTGGGCAATCTTTGCAATGGAGTACACCTTTTACATGGGCCGTGTAAAATAC
>JAJHSJ010000009.1:70820169-70887669 GCA_021015155.1 Magnolia officinalis | reverse complement strand
ATCTTAGAAAGGATTCTACACTTGGAAAATGTCTTTTGTGGAGGATCAACTGATGTGTGTTCACTCCCCAAGTGCAGGGTTGTGATGTAGTAATAAACTCGGTAAGACCAAGGTCGAATCCCAAAGGATTAAAACCTGTACGTTATCTGAAACTAACTAGAACCAGAACTAGACTAAGATGAAATCTAAACTGAATAAAATTTAGAGAATAATGATGGAATAATTATCTAAAAACTTAAAGAATTCAAGGAAAGGAAACTAGGGATTCAGAGGATCCACTCGTAGAGATCAGGGAGATCTACGGTTGATTCATGAACTCAACTGGACTTCGAGTCCCATCTTCATCCAGTTGGAAGATATAATCTGAAAATCAAATCTGAACGTCTTTGATCTAGTTTTCAAGGGATAAAATTGATGTAAATTAGAATGGATTCCATCACAAAACCATGCCCATGAGACAAACCAAACAACAGAATTAAACTGATCTACATTCAATCTGAGAGATGTATGAACGGAAAGAAGGGTGCTATCATCCAACCATGCCCAAGAGACGATGGTGAACAACAGAGCTTCCCGACTTCATAATCACAAAAGGAAAAGGAAATACTCAAGCCATTGCAAATCTATCGTAATTTCAGTCAAAGCAAACCATTAACAACTAAAGTATTCCTTAATTTTCAACTAAAATCAAAGTCATTCAAACATAAATCAAGCCGTAGAATCCTTCCCATCACACCACAAGCTTCACCTCTTAGCCCTAGCTAAGAGGTTCAGCCATCCATAAAGGCTGGATCCCTTGGACAAAACAACATAAAAATAAAAATAAAAAAATAAAACAACTCTACTCTTGCTTATGCTCCCGTCCCCAAACCAAGCTCCCAGCCGTTGATATCCTCTCCCTACTCTCTTTACATCCTAATATAGCTGCTGGGGAGGTCGGTTGAAGCTTCCGCACGAGAGGTCGTACGTAGACAGATGGAGGAGTCAGTTTTGGAAACTGCCTACAACGTTTTACGCAGCCGGACTCCTTCTTTACGCAGCAGCAAAACACATGCTATTGGACTATTGTTTTCCGTATTATCTTCCAAAATTGCAACGTCCCTAAGGTTTACATTTGATCGGCTACACCTTGGACGGTTCGGATCACCAATCCGATCGTGATATGATTCACAAAACCGGCCCACAGCGGCTGGTTTTGTCGGGAGCGCGGACAGGGCATGCACCGTTCTTTGCTGTGGTGCTGGTGGGGTCCACTTCTTTCCTATTCTAGGAAATCCACTCCGTCCATCAGGTTCGTGTTGAAAAATCGTTCGGGAGTGCCATGATCTGGTTGATTTATGTGTGGTCCACTAGAGATCCCACCCGACCGTTCGTCTGGTGTTTGAACGGTAGAAAACCTGCTACATGCTTCTTCTTGGGAAAATTTTAACTAGGTGTAGGTCACGGCTCTCCTCCAGACACTGTGGACGGTCCAGATCTTACCGTAGAGTCATGATGGTGGCCCACAAAACCCATCCGCGGAAGCTCTGTTGCCGTCTTCTGCAACAGAATTTTGAATTGGAGCTGGAGTACGCGGTTAGTGCCTTGACTGCTTCTTGCTGGATTGGTGTTTTGCGGACGCACGAATGTTGTGTCGGCACTCCTTTCAAAGTGGGGTCCACTAAGATGTTTCTTTGAAATCCGCTCCGTCCATCCATTTTTCCAGCTTATTTCAAACGTTGAGTTCGAAGTTGAAGTATATCCAGATGTCAGGTGGGCCCCAATTCTCTATTTTATAGGCTGATCTGTCTATTGACCCACTTCTGTAGGGATCCAAGAGCTAAACTTTGACGTGTGCGGGTCATTTGTAGTCTTCGGGCAAAGTATGAAATTTGGAGCTGATCGGATGGTGGAAACCCTGTGATCTTGCATTCTGACAGACTTCCAGGCTACTTGAGCTTCAGTTTCTCGATTTTCTTAGATCTCTGGCGTTGATCGTAGTCCCCTAGAGTCTGTCCCGTGTCTTGGTGATTTTTGTGCATTAATTCCATGCGTTACCATACTTTTCAGTCCACGCTCATAAATCTACTCTGCAACTCAAACACAGTTAAAGTCTGGCGTTAAACCGTACAATGTTCGTAAATCCAGGTAATAACTGGGGTCTGATATGCAATATTTGACCCTCAACAATGTGCAAAAAATTTAACCATTCTGCACATCAATACTCTACAATATTATCATAAAATGTCTTTTGTATATGTATTTCTTTTTATACACTATAGCTCATCTTATCAATGGAAAGCCAGAAAAATTCCCAAAGCATCTAAACAGTGGATCCAATCTGATGGATGGCTTTAATCTCACAAATGTGTGCCACATGATGCATGAGCTTATATAAAATAAATAATTTTTGAAAAACCTTCAAGTTATATGCCCTTCTCAAACATGTATTGCAACTACCAGGGGTTAGCTCGGTGGCATCCAACATATCCAGCATGGTTTTCATAATAAAAAATAAAAAAATTGGTCATAGGCGGTGTATCGTGGAGGTTGATTGCTCTAGAAATCTATTACACTTGGGACACTGTCCGAGAGAGCAAATTCGATTTCAAGCCAAGTGACTCACGTCTCGACTCAACTTTATAAATCTTCTCTCAAATTTTATCTTCTTTTTGGTTTTTAATTTTAAATAGTTTATTTGATTCAACCAAATATTCCAACATTCAATAAAAAAAAAATCTGAATCCTCTGCATGACCAAGCAAAAAAATTCTGTTAGTTGCAATCTAATTGGGCCACATCATCATCACACTGTACTTAATGCAACAATACTGACAATGTCATCACTGACTTGGAAGAATCACGTGTAGGAAAATAAATTTTTTCTGCTAGTGGCAAGCAGATAATTTGAATTCTCATAAAAAAAAAAAAAAAAAAAAAACAGAAGTTGGATGCCCTAAAAATGAGGCTAATCTAATAACCATCATGTAAGACAATACTTGAATTTTGGAGTTTCCGGGTATTTATTTATCATTTTCTATATTGTGGCCCACGTAATTATTAGATTGGATAGTTTTTTGGGGGCCATAGAAATGTTCATGTTCCATCCAACTTGTTGATGTGGTTACAAAGACCTTGATGAAGGGACCACACAAATATATGCTAAATCTAAAACTTTTGTCGATTGTTTTTAATGGCCAATCACAATTGTTTCCTATGGTGTGGTCAACCTGAGGATTTAAACGTCTTCGTTTTTTTAGTAATGCCCTAAAATGACCTGTTAAAACTTATGGAAGGATTGGATGTAAGGCACAGAATTTGAGTTTGCAATCCCGTCCTGGTACACTCCCCATTGCACACAGGAAGCCGATTAGGTGCAGCCCTGCCTCACCCAACACAGTGCAGCTCTGACAGTGGGGCTGACCCTGATGTATGTATTGTATATCCACACCGTCCATCCGTTTGTCCATATCATTTTAGGAAATGAGCCTAAAACAAAAGCAAATCCCAATATCAAGTGGACCACACTATAAGAAATAATGGTGATTGAATGCCCACCATTAAAAACTTCCTAGGGCCCACCATAATGTTTATTTACCATCCAACCTGTTGATAAGGTAACACAGATATGGACGAATGGAAAAAAAAATAAAAATAAAAAAAGCAAATATCATCTGGATAAAAAACTTTTTTTGGTCCGCAAGAAGTATTTAATGATCAATCTTTACTGTTTCTTGTGGCGTGGTCCATCTAAGATTTGGATCTGCTACACTTTTGGGGTCATGACCTAAACTGATTCGGAAAAATGGATGGACCAGGTGAATATATAATACATCTTGATGGCTCCATGATCAGAGCTGCACCATGTTGGGTGAGGGTTTTGGTAGGAGTTCAATCCCTACTATGTGGTCTACCTGAGATTTTGAACTACCTCAGTTTTAGGCCCATGCCTTAGAATGAATCTGCAAATAGGATGGATGGCACATATATTGAGGTGGGCCCTACGGTCAGGGACCCACCCACTAAGCAAATACCCCTGCCATCTGCCCAGGAGGCGGATTGCGTCCTACCCCTGCCCGGACGGTATTCCGTCTGGGCAGGGCTCTGTGGGGCCCACCATGATGTAAGTTTTTTATCCACACTGTTAATCGTTTTTCTCAGATCATTTTAAGGTATTCACATAAAATTGAAGCAGGCCCACAGCTCCAGTGGACCACACCGGAGGAAGCTGCAGTGATAATGACACCCGCTGTTGAAACCTTTCTAAGGGCCACCGTGATGTTTTTTTTTATCATCCAACCTATTAATAATGTCATGTAGACGTGGATGAAGTGAAAAACCAAATATTAGCTTGATCCGAAACTTCTCCAGCTCCCAAAAAGTTTTTAATGGTGGAAATTAAATCCCTACTTTGTGGTCCACTTAGTCCTGTACCTTGCTCATTGTTTGTCTCATACCTTAAAATGATTTGATAAAAACAATTAACGGCTTGGATAAAACACTTACATCACGGTGGGCTCCACGAAGCCCTGCCCGGACGGATGGGGGATTGCGGTACTGAGGCCGCCTTCGTGTCCCAAACCTTCTGAGACTACGAGAAGAAGTCTTAAGTGCCGCTCACAACTCCAAGTTGGTGATGCATCCTCGTAGTACCAAAATGTACCAGGATTTGAGGCGAAACTATTGGTGGGACAACATGAAGAAGGAAATAGCGGAGTATGTGTCCTGATGCTTCACCTATCAACAAGTCAAGGCAGAACACCGCCGATCACTGGGCCTTTTGCAACCAATGCCCATAGCAGAATGGAAATGGGACTTCATATCAATGGATTTTATTTCCAGGTTGCCCAAGACTAGAAAGGGGCATGATTCGATATGGGTGATTGTGGACATGCTAACCAAATCAGCCCATTTCCTACCAATCAAGACTTCTAGCTCCGCCGATGATTTGGCTAAGCTGTATATCAAGGAGATAGTGCGGCTTCATGACGTCCCGTTGGAGATTGTGTCGGACCGGGATACTCGATTCACGTCGATCTTCTGGATCCGCATTCAAGAAGCTATGGGAGTGAAGCTGAAGTTTAGCACTGCCTTCCACCCGCAGACAGATGGGGAAACCGAGCGGGTGAACCAGATTTTGGAAGACATATTGCGGGCTTGTGTTCTGGACTTTCAGGAGATTTGGGATGATTGTCTCCCATATGCCGAGTTCGCTTACAACAATAGCTTCCAGGCTAGCATCGGTATGGCGCCTTACGAGGCTTTGTATGGGCGTCCATGCCGAGCCCCGTATTGTTGGGAGGAGATTGGCGAGAAGAGTTTGCTAGGGCCGGATTTAGTACGAGTCACGACCGAGAAGATTGGAATTATCCGGCGCCGCTTCTTGACGGCTCAAAGCAGACAGAAGAGCTATGCCGACACGAGGCGGAGGGACTTGGAGTTTGAAGTAGGGGACCATGTATTTCTCAAAATCTCCCCAATGAAGAGCGTTTTACGCTTCGGCAAGAAGGGGAAGCTCACGCCACGGTTCATCGGACCCTTCCAAATTTTGGACCGAGTTAGTGCGGTTGCCTATCGCTTGGCCCTACCCACGCCTCTCGCTGGAGTGCATAACGTCTTTCATGTATTCATGTTGAAGAAGTACGTCCTTGATCCTTCGCATATCATCAAGGGAGAACATGTGGAGCTCAAGGAAGATGCCACATACATTCTTCGACTCACTCGAATATTGGATAAAAATGAACAAGTCCTGCGCAACAAGGTCATCCCATTGGTCAATGTATTATGGACTCACCACGATGAAGAAGAGGCCACTTGGGAGACGGAAGCAGAAATCCACAAGCATTATCCCAGCTTGCTTCAGCAATGCGAACATGTACAAATTTCGAGGATGAAATTTATTTATAAGGAGGGTAGATTGTAACGTCCTGTCCAACCAGAACAGTGTCTTAGGGCGACCACGTAGGATTCGCCGCAGGACTGTTCTTTTAAACCACTCGTGGTGGAGTACCACGAGATAATTAGCTTAGATTTAGCCTGTTAGAGTAGACCAGTCTGGTCGTGACCGGACCAAGTGCGGCCCGCCAAGCCAGATGGCCTGTTCACACTTAACAGCAGCCCGTGTGGGCCACCCAGCGACCGAGGAGGGTCAGAAAAATCTAAAAGTTTAGGGAATCATAGATCTCACTAGGCTTGTGGTCCATCGCGGACTACGGACCCAGTGGACACCCAGAATTGAAATCTAGCACTTACCAAATGCACCCCACCAATGCCAGATTGGAATCTGGCATCCTTTGAATGAAACTGAGATTCCAGGCTTTCCAATATTCGAATCTCTTTTACATTTACGGTGAAGGTCTAATATATTTTTCTACGCCCGTCCACCAAGTTTGGGACCCGATCGTGGGACGGTGACCGTTGATCGCGAATCGGACCCGTACGACCAAACCCCATATCCGATCGTTCTCAAATTTTACGTGGCCCTTCATCGAGCTATGGAGCACCTATCCTATAAGTTTCAGGGCCAGAGGGCCACCATAACCGCTCCAATCACCGGAATGGACCCCACCGGGCTATTTTAAGATCGGAACTGTATGATCAAACCCCACATTCGTTCATCCGTTGGTTTTCAAACTTTGCATGGCCCCTCATCGGGCCATGGGACACCTACACATCGAATTTGGTGGCCGGAGGGGTGATAGGGTCACCTCAAAGCCAATATGAAGTTCTTGGGGGCCATTGTGGGAATTCATTGAAACTTAAAGCCACTTGGCCCAACTCTAGGAAATAAATCCCTAACCCCTTATCTCATAACTCTCACCACAACTACCATTGCCAAGGGAGTAAAGAGAGAGCAAGAGAGTAAAGAGAGAAGAAAGGGTGAGTGAAGAAGGGCAAGGTGGACCCTAAATCGTGTTGGGGCCCAAGGGAATCAACCTTTCCAACTCTCTATCATTTCTCTAAGGGTAACTCTACACCATAACCTCAACAATCGTTCGTGGGTCGTTTAGGTAATATCCTTCACCCATTCTTCTTAAAAATCCATGTATTAGGAAGAGATTGTCATGAAATTCTAACCTGCAAGAGCTTGTTCTAGCGATTCCGGCCGATCGACCCAAAGGCCCTCATTCCTAGGTCGTTTTTCGAATCTCTAACGATCCATAGGTGCAGATTATTATTTTTAGGTGGCCTAGCACCAATTTTAGTACGAGCTTAATGATTTTGATTGCTTGGATGTTATATTTGAAATTCTAGAGAGACTCTAGAAATTGTATGTTGTTGGTATTGTATGGATTGCATGTTTGGCTCTCTCATGTTGTCGTTCTTGCCTCTCACATGATTTTGTGTATGGATGATTACATGCTCATGTCTTATTTTACCTTTCCATATATTGTTGCTCCATAGTATGTAGGATGTCATCACTCTTGTGCATATGATTTCTTAAGATGGAGGAAGTGCATAACATCCTCACAAACCCACACTCTCACACGCACTCTATCTCTTGATAATGTTTGCTTGCTTGTAGGAGTATCCGTTTTGTATGATTGAGGTGTATGAGAACGTGGTATTGTTATGCTAGTTGATAACCTAGAGAGTTGGCATGCTATGGATCTCCCTCATACTCTTGGGTTGGTCAGGAACCTGAAGAGAGACGGTAGTCCCATCGGTAGGACTATGCTAGGGCTAGACCGTGGGTTTGGGCGGGTGTGTTCGGGTGGTTGTAGTTCGACTACATGGGCCCCTTGTGCCCGATGTCACCCGACTCACACTCGCCTGATTCGTGCGGTCTAGCCTACTGTCTGACCAACCTTATCTGTTAACTCTGGTTGCTCACACATGTTTGGAACCTGGAACACCCTACAACTGTAGTGGCCCACCAATAATCCGATTGAAACTGGTCTACAGCTTCGTGAGCCAGGCATGGTGGAATGGGACACTGTGTCCGAGCTGTCGGCCTACGCTGGGGTGTCGCGCCTCCCCGTAGTGACCGCGAGCGATCCCTTTCTCTCGGCACTCCTCATGTGTTTGAAGTCGGGGATGAGGAACTCGACGGGATCACGGACCGCGGGGCCTCGGCCTCACGCGTTGGGCGGCCTTGGCCTCGCAACCAGTTTAGGGCATTGATACGTGGGGTGTATCAGATTCCCCAACTTGCTGGATGAATGAACTTAACCAATAACTCGGCTAACATGATCGCATTGCATCGCACTAGTTAGGGTGGTGACTCGGAAGTCGAGGTTTCTCTAAGGGAGTGTTGTCATATGCGATAGTTAGATGGAGTCGCTCGAGGGAGTGTTGTAGCGAGGCATGCATCATATCATTCATCATGCATTCGCATTAATAAGATTAGTTAGGTGTTTATGATTGACTGTCTTTCATTAAGTTCATATTATAATTGATGCCTGTTATAACTTGAGACTAATAGCACCCGCTGAGTTGATTACTCACTTCCACTCTGGGACGGTGTTTTAAAACATCAATCAGACCCGTTCATAGATGCAGGTGACTCAGGGCTTGAGGAGCCTGGTGAGGTGAGCTTTGTGGAGGAGGACGAGCTGTCATACTTCTAGTTGATGGACGGTTCTCCGCCAGCTTGAGAGATGGGATTGGATTGCTGAGCAGTGGGCTCGGCTCTATTTTTTTGGACTCGCTATTCTTTAGAATTTTGTGGGGTAACGCCATGTGCGACCTCGTTATTCTTTTGGACATGTGTGTGTGTGTGTATATATATATATATATATAGGAAAACGCTCACCTGCGAACCAGTTCGTACGTAATGCGTACGAACTTTTTTGAGAACCCATCATACTTGATGAATCTCGCAAATCTGAACGGTCCACATGAATCAGAACCTCATGAAACCCCATAGTACGAATTTTTACTTTGGTCCGAAACTTTGGTGGACCATGAATAATGTAAACAGGTTCTTTCTTTGATTTTAATTTCTCTTTGCTACGGACGGTATATATAAAAGTTTTATATAAAAGTAAAACTTTGTCCAGGGGTGTTTCACTAGGTGCTGCTTCACATGAACGGTTCAGATTTTGGATACACATCACCTATGATGGGTTCTCAAAAAAGTTCGTACGTAGTACGTACGAACTGGTTCGCAGGTGAGCGCGTCTCTCTCTCTCTCTCTCTCTATATATATATATATATGTATGTATGTATGTATGAATTTGTTTCTAGTCTCTTTCATTTCTGTGGACTTGTGCGGATGTGTTCTATGTTCCAGGAAATTTCAGGCTGCGCATTTAGATTGGATTAATCGCACATTAATGGAAATCGGATATAAGTGATCTCGGGAACTCGGGAGTCGAGTATATACACGACTCCCGATTTTTAGGGCGTTACAGAAGCTTAAAGGGTGAGTCCTCACCTTACGTTTGAACCGCCTATATTATCGCTAAGAAATGCGTGCTTCCTTGGAATCAATTCTTACCATCAATTGTAAAGTTGTAAAATTAGACTCAAGCTTACACACTATTTAGGGTTAGGGTCTTAACCTAGAATTTAGATTACCTAGGTTTTAGGGTTTCATTCTTAAGTTTAGTTCTAGGATAAATTTTAAGATTCAATTTCTAATGGATGTAATAATGATAATAATAACATTACTACTAGTAATCTAATAATGGCTAATGATGTATAATTGATCGTAATGTTAATAACACTAAAGATTTTAAAATGATTATTAATATTAGCAGTATACTTAATATTAGTTAACGAGGCACTAATAGCTATTATAATGAAATAAATAATATGCCCTAATCACTAGTGATAATACTTAAGGTTGACAAAATAAGTTTTAATATTCAATAATGATATTTTGCATGTAATAACTAACATTAATATAGGTAATTTACTAATGGCTATTTGCATATAGAATTAACAATCCCAATGATGATAGTGATGGCAATAGTGATATCTATGATCGAAATAATTTAAATATAGAAGGAGAAGGTAGACTCACCTAGGTTGACTTGCTTCGAGTCGAGTTGACTCGGCTCAACACAACTAGCAACCATCCCCTTCGTGCTCTCTCTCTTTTTCTCTCTCTTCTCCTTTTCCTCTTCTTTCTTCCTTGCTGGGATGTCCAGCTATGAGTCTGGACAGACCAAATCCCACTCGACTCGGCTGGACTCGGTTCCAGCCGAGTCAACTCACCACCTATAATTCCACTCTCTTTCTTCCTCCTCTACTTTTCTTTCCCTTCTTTCTCCTTTTCTTTCTTCTCTCTGCTGGAACTCCAGCAATCCCTTGGCTAGGACAAGCTGGACTAGAAGCGCCCAGACGCACCACTCCCAGCCACGACTCGGTCAGGTTGTAGCAATCTCGGGCCACCATTTGATTCCTCCTCTTCTTCCTTTTTCTGATTTTTCTTGCTTCTTTAGAGGCCCAGCAGGAAGCTCAAACCAAACTAGGAATGAGTCAGATCCACCCAACTTAGACCGAACTCGGTCTCGAATCGGTGTGGCCCGACATGGTGCGGCAAGCCACCACGCTCACTGCATCGATATGATTTTCACCACAGCAACCCAAACTATTCTGGGATGATTGTCTGTGATTGAATGAGGTTCGGAAGGCCCATCTGATGTACACTCGGTGGCCACGCAGCTTGAATGGTAGTTGTCTGCCGGACGAGGAAGGAGATGGAGCGTTAATGGCAGATTTGGAAACGTTGCTTCTACCTCCAATATGCTTCCTTCCGATGATTGGTATGGGTCCTAGAAAGCTTCCAGATAAGATCTTTCAAAGCTTGGAGAAGATTTGAGTGGTGGTTTTGAAGGAGGAAGAAAAACGGACGGTTCTTTCTCAGGTGCGGCCGTAAGGGTTGGAGCACTAGCTCCTTTGCTATATATGACTTTTTCTTGAAGCCATAGGCCTCTCAGAGCCGTCTGATGAGCAATGAATGGCCAGGATCGATTCCACCATCCGACTTCTTAAAACAGCTAGTAAAACGGTGGTTTTTGGCACCGGTTTTCCACAGAAAACCATGATCTGTATGAACAGCAACGGATGGTCGAAGTGTGCGAGGGCTGGGATTGGAGGTTTCCCTCTCACGCGGATCACCAGTCTAGCAGCAGCAAGAGACAGTTTCCATTTCTAGAAACAATGTGTTTTCGGGTCCTGTTGCGTCGGATATTGTGTGCACACGCGCGCGTAGTACCTAGTGTAAAGACAATAGTTTTGGTCGTCACCCCCACTCAATAAGATGGACGGCTTGGATCGTCAATGTGGGGCCCAGATGGTGGGCCATCGATCAAACAGACGCTCATCCGTTTGCTGCTGGAAACCGAATGGCGAGAGAGAAACCTCTCTTTTTAAGGAAATCTCGGGTCAGGCCCGATTTGACTGGAAGTGTAGTCCAGTGTATTGCCGATGCATGTGAACTGTACTCATGCACTGCCCCAAATGGGCCCCACACGACTACATTAGGAGATCCACTCCGCCCATTCTACTTTGGAGGTCCCATTAGGGACTTTAACCGAAGATTAGGTTGGTACAAAGCTCAGGTGGGTCATACTCTAAATTATCTGTTTCTAAAGGTTGGTTCCGTTAGTCTAGTGGTCAGATCACCTTGAAGTTGAACACCAACGGTTGAAAAAGGGTCTTAGGGACCTAAATATAAGGAAATTCTAAGTTCCAGGTGGGCAACAACAGTTTTGATCAGTTCATCTTACAAATGCTCATTATTCTCTGTTCAAACATCGTAACATAGATGCGTATGGTCTATGACATCAGGTGGGGTCCCTCGTGGTGTCCTTTCAGAGAATCCATGTCATTCACCACTTTCTACATGTCGTTGTGGCCCACAGCCCCAAGTTTGAGTCAGATCTGATTTCCAGGTGGGCCACACGATCCTTCGATGCATGAGGTGTCATTCACTGTTTAACCCAACCTTCCTTAGTACGTGGTTGCCATGCAATTGGTATTTACAAATTTTCCCTTTCCCTTGCCGCATCTTCTGTCATACATTCCTCCCTTCTATGATATCTAAAAGAAGTGAAACTTTACCAATCATCTTTATTTCTTAAGATCTCTCAACCGGTTAAATTTGGGCCCCGATCTGTCAAGGATGACCGAGATGCTTTTTTATTGGCTAATGCTCTCCGCACTTAGAAACAGTATTTGTACACCTTTGATTGACAAGTTACTGGGTAATGTTGACCTGTCCTAAGATCTTTATGATGGTCAGTTTACCGTGATATTCATGTGGCCCGTTTGGCGGATCCAAACATGATGAATGGTCAAATGACTAGCTAAAAATTGGGGACTTGATGGTTAGCACTCTGATCATGTATATAGGTGGATGTACGGTCAACTTCGTATACGGATGGTCATAAAGTGTATATCATTAGGTTCGAGTAACTTTCTCATACATGTAGGTTTCTCATATTGTAATTCTAATGTTGGGTTAAGCATATTCATATGGTGTGAACAAGATGAACGGATCAGAATCTTGATCTATAAGTGTACGGACGGATGTAAAGATCAAGTAGCTAATTTAATGTGATCTAAGGCTGAAATTTGATGTGTACGTTTAATTTATGATAATTAGGCCTGGTATAAATTTCACATGAAACGGATCATAAGAACTATGTGATCTAGAATTCAGGGGTCTATGTTAATGACATTTTCATAATTATTGCTTATTTAAGAGTTTTGTGAAATCTAATGGTTCTACATGATCTTATGCCCATTTCTAAACAATTCTTACAAAAGGACTTACATCTAACTCATTATAGATAAAAAGTTATTCACCAATTTAGTCAATGGAATGTACATATATCAGACCACATGATCAACGGTCGGATGACTTGATTTATGGATGGAAATCATTCTTAATTGGTCTGATTCATATTGGAGGATGGATATAGGGTTATGTTGGCTACATAGGTACCGTATATGTGTATATAATAGGTTAAATTCAATGTAACACTCAAGTACTGAAAGTATGGGGTGTTACAATCTATCCCCCTTAAAGAGAATTTCGTCCCCGTAATTCAATACTTCTATAAATGGGACGAAGATAATCTGTCTTCTGTGTCTCTAAGCGTTCACGATCAACTGTTAGAACTGAGATTGTTACAATCCTCTTCCTCTGCAAGGTATTCGTTTATCTGTTGGGATACATGTAGGAAAGAGGATTCCATCTAATGCACCAACAGTACCCTAAACATTAAATGTAAATGTTAAACATTAAGTAGAATGATTCAATTAGAAGTAAATATATTTATATTTTTTATATGGAGTTTTGTTTTAAATATTTGTCGAATATGTTAATGTCTTCTGATTTATTGGACATTTTGATGATCAAATGATAAAGTGACAATCATCTCATTGGCAGATTTTAACAAAGCAAATAATACCTTTTAAAGGAAGTTCCTGCATCGGAAACATAAGTGAGGCCGACCGTGATGTTTGTGAAAAATTTACCCCGTCCATTGGTTTTGTGAGATCATATTAGGACTTGAGACCAAAAGTGAGCAAGATCCAAGACTTAAGTGGGTTGCGCTAAAGGAAAAGGTGGGTAGGGAAATTCTTGCTGTTGAAACCTTTATGGGGTCGATAGTGATGTTTAAATGTCATCCATACTGTTCATAACATCATTCCTACTAGGATGAACTCATAACACAAATATTAACCTAATTCAAAACTTTTGTAGCCCCACGAATATTTCAAATGTGGATGTTCAATCCTCACGTTTTCAGCTCACATGAGTATTGGATCCAACTCACTTTCGATCCCATGTCCTAAAATAAACTCACAAAACGGATGGGCAGGGTGGATTTCTCACTAAATCAAGGTGGGCGCTACCTACGTTTCCAGCACAGGAACTTCTGAAAAAGGTTCTTGGATTTCGTCCCAACCATGTAGTGTATCTGGATGGGGAATTGTTTACTGACGTTGCCACATTGAGGTGGCTATTAAACAGTGTTGTGTGGCCCCACCATAATGTACACGTTTTATTTTATCCATGCTGTCAATCCATTTTTTAAAAATCATTTTAGAAAATGATGCAAAAAATAAGGAAGATTCAAATTTCATATGGACCATACCTTGGGAAACGTGGAGATTGAATGCCTATTATTAAAAGCTTTGTGCGGACAAAAACAATTATAGATGAACCTAATATTTGTGTTTTCCCTTCATCCATGTTTGTGTGACCTAATCAATAAGTTAGATGGTAAATAAACATTACAGTGGGCCTAGGAAATTTTTAATGGTGTGCATTCAATCACTACTGTTTTCTTGTGGTGTGGTCCACATTAGATTTGGATCTATCTCATTTTTAAGCTAATACATTAAAATGATCAGAAAAAATAGATGAACGGCGGAGATAAAACACATATATCATGGTGGGGCACAAAAAGCATTGCCCAATCATTCCTCACCATTGGCAGTGTTAGTGGGCAATCTGTATGGATCTAGATTTCAAGTGGGCAATCTGCATGGAAGCAGATTTCATGTAAAAACCTTTGGGGTGAAGTTTTTAGTGCAAGGATTCTGGGCAGGCTCATTGCAATTTTTGTGAGAAATCCAACCCGTATATCCATTTTTTCGAGCTCAATTTAAGACACGCAACCAAAAATAAGGTGGATTCAAAACTAAAATGGGCCACATGAGAGGAAACTGTGGGAATTTAGTGACCACCATTGAAATATTTATATGGCTAAAAAAGTTTTGTATGTCTATGTTTTGTGTTTTCACTTCATCTCAGTAAAAATGACCGTATAAACGGTTTAGATGACATATAAACATCAAGGTGGAGCATAAGAATGCCTCCATTCCTTTCCACTCGAGTTTTGGATCCTCCTCATTTTTTGTCGCATGTCCTAAAATAAGCTCGAAAAATGGATGGACGGTTTGGATTTCTCTTAAACATCACAGTGGACCCCACCTTACATTTCAACACAGGAACTAGTGGGAAAGTCTTTAGCAGGAAATCCACTTTGATCCGATCCCATACAACTAGGAGGGCTGCTTGTTGGTGGGTTTGTGGGGGCCTACCATGATATATATGTTTTATCCACACCGTCCATCCACTTTTCCATATCATTTGGGGCATAAGATTTTTTTAAAAAAAACAAAAGAAAAAAAAATAGAGGTAAACTTAAGGCTCAAGTGGGCCACACTGTGCAAAATAGTGCAAATTGGGCACCTCTACCGTTGGAAATTTCTTAGAGCCATAAAAAGGCCTTGACCAAGCTGATATTTGTGTTTTTCTTTTTTCGTCCAGATTAGCGTGACCTTATAAAGAGGTTATATGGGAAATAAACGTCATGTTGGGGTTTGTGTTGCGGAATCACTCAATCTAGATCTAAGATAGTAATCCAAGAGTACCAAGCAATCATAAGAGAACACAAAGATTTAACGTGGAAAACCCTTGCGGGAAAAAACCACGGCACAAAGTGACAGATCTTCACTATAAAAATAGAAACTATAAAGAGAGAGGACTTACCCGATTTGAACAACCTCGAATCTTACCCTTGCTATATCATTTAGAAATTCTAAAACCCTTTTAGGAAACCTTAGAATACCTTTAGAAAGCCTTAGCATGTCCTAGAACAACCCTAGGGACCTCTATTTATAGTTTAGGAAACTTCACTTACGCACCTCTTTGAAACTGTCTCAAATTTACGCAGTCCGCGTAAAATCTACATAACCCTCGACTAGTCGACACATGGCTTCAACCGGTCGAAGGGCACCCTCGACCGGTCGAGCCTGACCCTCGACTAGTCAAGCAACGCGGACACCCAAAAAAACAAAGCTCGTTGGACTTCGAGTTGAGCGGGCCTCGACTGGTCGAGCAGCGCAGTAATGAATTACAGATTTAAGACATTTGTTTTGACAACACATCTTGGATTCTAGGAAATTTTCTACAATAGTTATTAAATTTCCATTAGTTTTCTATGGTGTGGTCCACTTGAGTTTTCTATGTGCCATTTTTGGGCTCATGCTCTAGAATATTTTGAAAAAGTTAATTGACAGTGTAGATCTAACACATAAATTATGATGGAGCCTAAAGAAGTTTAACATGTTAAAAGTTGGACTATATGTTACCTAAACTATTGGGAAGGAAAAAAAAATAATAATAAAAATAAAATCTCCATAATAACTTAAGATATATATGTAATTTTAGAAGCAAAATTTTGTTAATATACAGGAATTCGTGAAGGGCATTCCCTATTCACTATTAAGCCAGGATATTATAGTAAAAAATTCATTAAATTGGGCGTTGACAAACAATAATTAACACGGTTCATTTTCTCAATTCCGCATTAAATAATAATTTTTTAGAGTTAACAACAACTATCGTTTAAGAAAACTTCAACTACAATCGCACCAATTATTTTGAAAGTGCCAGCACATCACTCATGAAAAATAATCACACATGTAAATGATCATATCTTCCCATCAAATAATCTAACAAATGGTATTTATTGTCTAAAAAAATAGTCAATCTAATCAAAATTCAGTCCACACGAATAAAATAAGTGAATGGTCAAAAATTTAACTAATAGTGTGAGGCCATTATTATAATCTAGTTTACCTACTCTTAGACACGTAGACTAAGAACAGTGATATTCGTCTTCCTATAGGACTAGATATTTGACATTACCCTTAATTTACACGTGTGACGCGAGTTTGTTTGGAGGTACATTCTCGCGAGTGCAGTAACATTTCTTCGACGCTTTATCTGATCGGACATACACCGCCACTACATGTCTGGCACGGAATGGGATTGCGTACTGAATAATTCATTGCGGTGAGCGCGCGAAATAAGGAAACGGATTGGCTACTCCACCGCCATTAGCCCGGTGGCTAGTGGTCGGTGCTATGCGGGGCCCACTATAAAGTATCTATTTTATCCATGTTGTACATTCATTTCTAAAGATCATCTTAGAGCTTGATACCAAAAATGAGAGGGATATAAATCTTAGATGGACCACACCATAGGAAAACAATAGATATTGGATATCAACCATTAAAATCCTCCTAAGGCTCACTATACTGTTTATTTGACATCCAATATGTTGATCGGGTCATACGGACCAAGATGAAGGGAAAAAAAACATCAGCTTGATCCAAAACTTTTTTTTTTTTTTTTTTTTACACACCCATATACACCACACACTCACGCCACAGTGGGATTTCACCACCGCACCGATGGATACTCGAACCCTTACCGGGTGTTGAAACTCCCAAGAGCACCACCCGTGCAAAAGCATCCAAAAGTTTTTAATGGTCTACTTTCAATCAACACGGTTTTCTATAATGTGGTCCGTTTGAGATTGGGATATACCTCATTTTTGGTCACTTACCGTAAAATTATGTAGAAAAATAGATGGACGGCATGGATGAAACACATACATTATACTGGCGCCCACAGATAACCGACCAGGGAGTAGCCAATCCGTTTCCCATGTGGATGTGGATGCCATTACATGGCATTAGAGAAAATAAACATTACAGTAGGTATTAGAAGTTTTTAATAATGACCACTTTTCCAAATGCTGTGATCCACTTGATATTTAGATCCATTTCATTTTTGTGACTATAATGAGGTGGAGAAAGTGATGGACGGTATCGATACAATGAATGCATTAAGGTGGGCCATGTGGTTAGGGGAATAACTGATGCGCTCCCCCTACCGGTCCACTTGATATGGGATAGCTCTTCACTCATATCATAGCGGCATGTTTGACCCGTTTCCTTGTGATTTGAGAAATTTAGGACTGTGGACCCCACCTTTTATCCAACTGTTTTTATGAAAGAAGACAAACCTTCGTTTGCAACTTAGACTGCACGTGCCGCTCCTTTTACTGCTGCTGCTTTTTCTCTTCCTTTCAACTATTGGCTTTTCCTCTCCCTCTCCATTGCTGCTTCACTGTCATTGCTTTCACCCCCTTTCCTCACCCCGTTAGAAAGACAAAAAAAAAAAAAAACCTTTTTGTGGGCCCCCCCTAGCAACATTTCGTCTTCTTCTGAAAATGGTCGGTCGAGCGGAAAAGTATGTAGCACAAGTATATTTTAAACTTAGTTGGTCCCACATTGAATGTACAAGTATAGGAAACGGATTGGCTACTCCTCCGGTGCTCTGTGGGCCCCCACCATGATGTACGTGGCTGGTGGCCGGTGTTCTGTGGGCCCCACCATGATGTACGTGGCTGGTGGTCGGTGCTCTTTGGCCCCACCATGGTATACGTAGCTAGTGGTCGTTGCTCTGTGGGTCCCACCATGGTGTACATGGCTGATGTTCGGTGCTCTGTGGGCCCCATTGTGGTGTATGTGTTTCATCCATTCCATTCATCCATTTTGTCCGCTCAATTTTCATCTAATTTAAGGGATTGAGCCCCAAATTAGATGGAAATTTAGCTGGTGGCTCGCTCAATTTTCAGTTTGGCTTGCTCAAATAAATATTCCAAGGACTACTAGTTGAGTACTAAAATAAATCCCTAACTAAAAGGAGTAATATGCATGTGAAAGAATCTATTTCTTACAAGGGAAAATAAACCATGCCTACATAAAGAAAATATATTACAAGATTAAAAATAAGAGGGATATAAATCTTAGATGTACCACACTAGAGGAAAACAATGGTGATTGGATATCCATCATTTAAATCCTCCTGAGGCCCTTTGTAATGTTTGTCTGAAATTTAATCTGTTTCTTAGGTGATAAAGATCCAGATGAAGGCTAAAAACAAAGATCATCTTAACCCAATACTTTTATGGCCCCTAAAAAGTTTTTAATGGTCGATGTTCATTAAACACTGTTTCCTGTAATGTGGTCCAATTGAGATCAGGATATACCACAATTTTTGTATAATATGATAAAATGATCTATAAAAATAGATGGACGACATGGATGAAACATATACATCATGATGGGGCCCACAGAGCACCAAACACCAACCATTGGCTGGTGGCAGGGGGAGTAGCCAATCCGCTTCCTGTAGTATATCCGTCCATCCGTTTTTCCATCAAGGGGTTAAGCCCCAAATTAAAGCATATCAAAATATCAAGTGAATCATACCACGTGAAACAGTGGGCATAATGATTTTCTAGTTTGCCCCGCTGATTTCATGTTTCCCCCGCTCAATTTCATGTTTGCCCCGCTGATTTTATAGTTTGCCCCGCTGATTTCATGTTTCCTCCGCTTAATTTCATGCTTGCCCCGCTGATTTTTCAGTTTGTCCCGCTCAATTTCATGTTTGCCCGCTCAATTTCATGCTTGCCCCGCTCATTTCCTAGTTTACCTCGCTCAATTTAATGTTTGCCCCGCTCAATTTCATGCTTGCCCTACTCATTTCCTAGTTTGCCCCGCTCAATTTCACGTTTGCCCCGCTCAATTCCTAGTTTGCCCCGCTCAATTTCATGCTTGCCCAGCTCATTTACTAGTTTGCCCCGCTCAATTTGCCTCGCTGAATCTTTAGTTTGCCCCGCTGATTTTCTAGTTTGCGTCGCTCATTTCCTAGTTTGTCCCGCTCAATTTCATGCTTGCCCCGCTCATTTCCTAGTTTGCCTTGCTTAATTTCATGTTTGCCCCGCTCAATTTCATGCTTACCCCACTCATTTCCTAGTTTGCCCCGCTCAATTTCATCCTTGCCTCGCTCATTTCCTAGTTTGCCCCGCTCAATTTCATGTTTGCCCCGCTCAATTTCATGCCTGCCCTGCTCAATTTCTAGTTTGCCCCACTCAATTTCATGCTTCCCCCGCTCAATTTCCTCACTGATTTTCTAGTTTGCCCTCACTCAATTTCATGTTTGTCCCCGCTCAAAACCTAAACATAAACCTAAAACCTAAACCTAAATCTAAAACCTAAATGTATTCTCAAATCCCTAAACTTAAACCTTAACCTATTCTCAATTCCCTAAACCTTAACTTATAACCTAACTTAAACCTAAACCTATAACCTACAGTTATAACCTAAAACCTAAATGTATTCTCAAATCCCTAAACCTAAAGCTACACCTAATTTTAATCTCAACTCCTTAACCTAAACCTAAACTTGAAAACCCAAACCTAAACTCGGTCCCGAACTCGATTTCCTAAACCTTAACCTATTCTCAGTTCCCTAAACCTTACCCGATAACCTAATTTAAACCTAAACTTATAATCGACACTTATAACCTAAACCTAAACCTATAACCTAAATGTATTTTGAAATCACTAAACCTAAACCTACACCTAATCCTAATCTCAACTCCTTAACCTAAACATAAATTTGAAACCCCAAACCTAAACCCGAACCTGATTTTCTAAACTTACACTTATAACCTGAACCTATAACCTACACTTAGATGGGCTCCAAATTGAAGCATATCAAAATATCAAGTGGATCATACCACGGAAAACAGTGGGCATAATGATTTTTTAGTTTGCCCCACTGATTTCATGTTTCCCTCGCTCAATTTCATGTTTGCCCGGTTCAATTTCTAGTTGGCCCTGCTGATTTCATGTTTCCCCCGCGCAATTTCATGTTCGCTTCGCTGATTTTCTAGTTTTTCCCGCTCAATTTCATGTTTACCCCGCTGATTTTCTAGTTTGCCCCGCTCAATTTCATGTTTTCCCCACTAAATCTCTAGTTTGCCTCGCTCAATTTCATGCTTTCCCCGCTCATTTCTTAGTTTGCCCTGCTCAATTTTATGCTTGCCCCGCTCATTTCCTAGTTTGCCCCGCTCAATTTCATGTTTGCTCTGCTCAATTTCATGCTTACCCCGCTCATTTCCTAGTTTGCCCCGCTCAATTTCATGTTTGCCCTGCTCAATTTCATGCCTGCCCTGCTCAATTTCTAGTTTGCCCCACTCAATTTCATGTTTCCCCCACTCAATTTCATGTTTGCCTCGCTGATTTTCTAGTTTGCCCCCACTCAATTTCATGTTTGGCCCCGCTCAAAACCTAAACCTAAACCTATAACCTATAACCTAACTTAAACCTAAACCTATATCGTACTCCTATAACCTAAAACCTAAATGTATTCTCAAATCCCTAAACTTAAACCTTAATCTATTCTCAATTCCCTAAACCTTAACTTATAACCTAACTTAAACCTAAACCTATAACCTACACTTATAACCTAAAACCTAAATGTATTATCAAATCCTTAAACCTAAACCTACACCTAATTCTAATCTCAACTCCTTAA
The DNA here is from genome assembly GCA_021015155.1 of Magnolia officinalis. Taxonomy (NCBI): domain Eukaryota; kingdom Viridiplantae; phylum Streptophyta; class Magnoliopsida; order Magnoliales; family Magnoliaceae; genus Magnolia; species Magnolia officinalis. The sequence continues at coordinate 70,866,538 of JAJHSJ010000009.1, read as the reverse complement.
CCTAAACCTAAACTTGAGAACCCAAACCTAAACCCAGTCCCGAACCCGATTTCCTAAACCTAAACCTTAACTTATTCTCAGTTCCCTAAGTCTTAACCTATAACCTAACTTAAACCTAAACCTATAACCGATGCTTATAACCTAAACCTAAACCTATAATCTAAACCTAAAACCTAAATGTATTCTGTAATCCCTAAACCTAATCCTAATCTGAACTCCTTAACCTAAACCTAAACTTGAAACCCCAAACCTAAACCTGAACCCAAACTTGATTTCCTAAACCTAAACCTTAACCTATTCTCAATTCCCTAAACCTTAACCTATAACCTAACTTAAACCTAAACCTATAACCTATACTTATAACCTAAACCTATAACCTACACTTATAACCTAAACCTATAACAGCTCAATTTCATGTTTGCCCTATTCAATTTCTACGTGGCCCCGTTGATTTCATGTTTCCCCCACTCAATTTCATGTTTGCCCTGCTTAATTTTATGTTTCCCCCGCTCCATTTCATGTTTGCCCCGCTGATTTTCTAGTTTGCCCCGCTCAATTTCATGTTTGCCCCGTTGAATCTCTAGTTTGCCCCGCTGATTTTCTAGTTTGTCCCGCTCAATTTCATGTTTGCCCCACTGATTTTTCGGGTTGCCCCGCTGATTTTTTAGTTTGCCCCGCTGAATTCATAGTTTGCTCTGCTGAACATGCTCATTGGGATAACTTGTTTGTTTGTTATCAAACCTATTCATAAGATCATACAGACATGGATTAATAGAAAACAGAATTGGTGTTATGAATTTGTTGTCTTCTTGACAATTTAATATGTTTTCTCATGATATGTGAACTTGCTGCCTTTGATGCCATTTGGATGCTTATTATCTTCTGGCTCTGATTGATTCCAATCAGGTTTCGGATAGTTATAAATGTGCATAATGAAGTGTATATATGATTTTTTCCCTAAATTTGGTAAAGATTCAACTTTTTCGTTTCCCTTACATATTATATATTTTTATTGTACAATGAGAAATTTCAAATTTGAATCTTATCATAACAAGATTACTTGATAGGTTTTATATCTCCTGTTCATGCTCTCGATCTCTTCTCAACAGCAGACAAATTACCCATCCAGGAACCCTACTACCGAATCAATTACAGGTTTTCTTGCTTTCATGGTCTGAGAATGCCGATTATAGCATTTTATTCTCTATTAGTCAGTGGGCATATTTTCTCCTAGGCGGGGGCAGCATGGGATGAAAACAAAAATGAAGTGTTGTCAAACTGGTAAAGGAGAAATCCGAGATGAGTTATGGTGGAATTAATCTTTTTATCTGTTATAAGCGATTCATTGAAGTAGTAATTTAGTATCCTACTACATATCAAAGGCGTTTTCTTTAAAGCCATGTCATATGTTCCTTCCTGATTATCTATACTCCACAGTAGCAAATGATTTCAGATAATCTTTATGTTAATCGTGCATTCTGATGCAATAATGTGCATAACGATTCTGTACTGAATGATGCAATGTGGCATAAAGAGATGTTATTATATCACTTTCAAAACCAAGATGCATATATCACATTTAACGCCAACTAATACTCATATTCTTCTGGAATGAAAATTGACATGTTTGATCAATGACTGTTTTGTCTTTGCAGGCATTAACATCTTAATCTCAGTGACTCAACTTGTTGCAGGAGTTGTTTGTCGATATAGCTTTAGAGGTTGATGTTCGAGCTAGGGGTAAGGAGCCAATGCATTCTCTGCTTTTCTTTTGACTTGAAAGGTTCTCAATTTCACGTTTGCCCTGCTCAATTTCCAGTTTGCCCTACTGAATTTCCAGTTTGCCCTGCTCAATTTTATGTTTGCCCCGCTCAATTTCCAGTTTGGCCCGCTCAATTTCATGTTTGCCCCGCTCAATTTTCAGTTTGCCCCGATGGCTTGCATTGCTGTACTTTTCTCTTGGAAGAAACCTGTTCCCATGGTTTGCTTGTTTGGAAATAATGCAACAGCTGAAGCAACATCAGTATGTGATCAGTATCAAATTAAAGCAAAATCATATAGCATTTCTAAAAAGGCTACATATGTTACTTAATAAACTAATAGGGAATGGTTACGAACCTTTGGATTTCTTGACACCCAGTACATGTCCCCATCAAAATCATTGTTCGTCATCTCATCTGCCAATGATCGTGGCCCTTTGGTTGGAAAGAAAATAGCATATTTAGAATTTCCAACAATATTCTCCAAATTCCCGATGTAAGTCGTAGTGAAAACATTCTCCAAATTCCCGATGTAAGTCGTAGTGACAACATGGATATCTCCAAAGTGTAGTCCAGGAGCCCTATATACTAATATATTTCCCGAGATTTGCCCATTGTCTCTGTATTTTAGTGAGAAATAAAGCATGGAACAAATATTTTTTTAAAGAACAAATTGCCCAAAGAACACTTTTTATTCTGCAAATGTTTAATGTGGTTAACAGGTCAATGTGTGTTTAATGTGGTTAACTGCTTAATCTGTGCAACGTTCTTCAATTTTCTTTTCTAGTTGCTAGTCTCTCTTGTAGGAATACTTGGTTCCTCAAGAATACGTATAGACAATGAGACAGTCCATGCTAAATTGATGCCCGGTCTCTTCTTATGATCAAGTTTGTGAAGTGTTTATGAAAGAGTTTGGAAGTATGCCACATGAATTATGTTCTTTTTCTTTCATTGTTTGTTAAATTATTTGTTCATATCATCTTGGGTACATGAGATTTTCATCGTTAATATTTTTTTCTCACCAAAATACATAGCCAAAACTTCCATGTTCTTGTCTTTGATTTTTTTTTTTCCTTCTTTTTTGTTGTGAAGAGTAGTTTTATAGATTGATTAAATGCTCAATTGGTGCAACACTTGCCAACTGAATGAAACATATTTTTGTTGAGTTTGATCTTATTCCACTAGCAAGTGTTTTCCTCGCAAAGGTTCATGTTACTCACATGCATGATGACAAAAAAGTTGTTGTAAAGGTAATTTTTTGGCGTTCTTTCATTTGCATAAGCAACTAGAGCATCAAACTCCAAATTGGATATCTCTATGGCATAAATTTGAAAATTTTCATATTAAATGTTACATTCTCTATGGTGTCCTAATACTTTGTTATTTTATTTTATTTTATTTATTTATTTATTTATTTTTGCATCAGGTGTGAAGAAGTAAGTTGATAAAGTAATAGTACTCATGGGAAATAGAGATGAGAAAATGACTATAGACCTATGGCTACGGATTATAACCGTAGTCTAAATTGTTGATTATATCCACAGTACATCGATAATATAAAGCATAAGTCATCGATAATATCGAGATATGACCGATAGTATCGATAACTTATATCGAGTAATGATCGACGGTGTTTTTTATCACGATGGATTATAATCGTAGCTATTGCCGTAGCCCCTCCCATTTCAAAATGTATCCACAGTTTTTCGATATATCGAAAAAGGCCTAGAACTGTCCAGCGAGATTGCCTCAAAAATCCTGCAATTTCCCCTATGGCTACGGATTATAACCGTAGCCATAGCTGTAGTCTGTTGCAGTTTGTGCATTTTGAAAAATTTTTTTTTTATTTTTTTTCCTTGCATGGAGAACTTTATTCTACCTACATTTTTCTCTAATACATATTTATATAAATATGTATATATAAGCATATAATTTTTTTTTTGCCTATTTATTCAACAAGCATATCTCTTAAACTAGAATGATTTACTTAACGTACCACATATGATTTTGGGGTAAGAGAAGCTAATTTAGCCAAAAAAATCTAATTATTTTCCAAGATTCCATCGGGTTGATGGTCGAAAATCCATTTCATTCACTTCGTGGTCAATTTCAATCACTTTGCGATCGAACTGGAAATTGAGCGAGGTAAACTGGAAATTACATACAACATGGCAACAACCGTTGCTGATGCTATGAAGGTACTTCTTTAATGCAGGTAAGATTTCTATTGTTGGCAATGAATAAAATAAGGATAACAAACCCTCATAACCTGCTCCCCAAAAGAATCAGTGTGATTTAGCAACTGAATGAGATGTGTTTTTTGCAGTCAGTAAGAAGAGGAAGAATAAGCAACATCAAAATTACTTTAGTTCAAGTCCAATAGTTTTCCATATTCTTCATGTAAACTTCATCTCAAAAGATTCTACCAGTATATTCTACTAATATTGATGTAGAATGACAGAAATACATGAAATGTTGAACAAGATTATCTTAAAGAAAAGTTACCTTTACATCCTCAGCTGATGAAAATGTTACGTAGCCAAAACCACGAGATCGTCCAGTCGATCGCTCCTAAAGTTGTTTACATTCAATTAAAAGAAAAATTCTTTTAGCAGATTAGTTGATTAAATAATAAAAAGTAGATATCTTGGCCAGCTCACAGAAAGATGCAAGAGCACTTGAAAACAACAAGACTTTTTTCTTCTTCCTTTTTAATGTGAAAATGACAAGACTTGATCAGTACAATTCAACAATGTAGAGGTTAAAGATATTAAAGTGACTAGCCAAAGATGACTTTAAGAAGTCAACAAGCTGCTTAGTTTCACATAGAATGTTTGGCCTGCAACAGGTATGTATAAACTTGGTCGAGGGTAAGATATCATTCAGCAATTGACAAAAAAATTGATCATTAATTCCAAACATTCATTAAAGCTACAACAACGTGACCAAACACTAACAGTCTATAGAGTAGAACAGGAGTGGTGATGCCTGCAGTGCAAAAGCTCTGGTGATAAGAGAGGTCTTCGTCTCTTCATCTCTAATTCCATTGGGGCAATTATTGCAAAAGAGGACTCCATCAATGTTATCAAATTGGTTAGTAATGTTCAAGGTGACCCATGGAAGCCAGCATTCTACTTGATGAAATTAGCCACATTTCGGCGAGGTGAAACATTTACTTTATCCTTGTTGAGAGGGGACAATAATGTGGTAGACTCCTTTGTAAAAGGAGCAGTCAATTGATCCTCCATTTGTATCGGACCTTCGGTTCCTTTACCTTAACGAGTTCTTTTGCTTTTTTCCATGAATCAATTATTTCTCAAAAGGAAAATAAAAACTAATAGATCTAGAGGTAAAAAGTCATGACAGATGTGCCAAGAGAACCCACACTCGAGGTTTTGCATTTTGCATTCCTACTATCCTAGTGCTCTTACAATCATTACAAAATTTGGAAAGAAGACTGAAGGACCACTAATTGCTTCTGCCCTTATATTTCTAGATGACCCAAAGGACCGGGAATGCATCTTATATTCACATGGACTAATAAAATTTCAGAGTTTCTTCAAGATCATACATGAGTAAAATAACAAGACCTGATGTAGCGCATTTTTTAACCAAACAAGGAGTTTCTAGGACTTCTCTAAACACACTAAAATATTCATTACATGTCCTTGGACAATATATGTGCATGTTCATTATGAACTGAATCTACAAGTTCTTCACTGGCTCTTTTTTACATTCTTTATACAATTTTCATGTTGCCTAACATCAATCTGTTACGACCAAAAAACCAAAAACATTATATTTCACCTCACTGCAAGCTTCACACAACTCCTAATGAAAGCAGCTATGCTTCCAGGTTTTCCATTCCTGAAATCTGACACTTATTCCTATGTATCTCCAGTGTAATTAAAAGGTGCTAGGCGGATCACCTGAAACGCCTAGGCGCACTTGGAGCATGCTTGGAGATTCCAAGCACAATTTGATTCAGCGGGGCAAACAAGAAATTGAGTGGGGTAAACATGAAATTGAGCGGGGCAAACAAGAAATTGAGCGGGGCAAACTACAAATTCTACAGGGCAAACATGAAATTGAGTAGGGCAAACTAGAAATTGAGCGGGGCAATCATGAAATTGAGCAGGACAAACATGAACTTAAGTGGGGCAAACTAGAAATTTAGCGGGGCAAACATGAAATTGAGTGGGGCAAACATGAAATTGAGCTGGGCAAACTACAAATTCAGCGAGGCAAGCATAAAATTGAGCGTGGCAAACATGAACATGAGCGGGGCAAACACGAAATTGAGCGGGGCAAACTAGAAATTGAGCAGGGCAAACATGAAATTGAGCGGGGTAAACTCGAAATTCAGCAGGGCAAACATGGAATTGAGCGGGGCAAATTAGAAATTCAGTGGGGCAAACATGTAATTGAGCGGGGTAAACTAGAAATTGAGTGGGGCAAACATGAAAATTCAGCGAGGCAAACATGAAATTCAGTGGGGCAAACATGAAATTGAGCGGGGTAAACATGAAATTGAGCGGGGCAAACTAAAAATTCAACGGGGCAAACATGAAATTGATCATGAAATGCATGGAATTGACCGTGAAGTGAAGGAGAATCGCTGGGATTGACCGTGAAATGCATGATATTGATCATGAAGTAAATGAAATGAATGAAATTAACCGCGAAGTGAATGAAATGGATTTTCGACCATCGACCTGATGGAATATTGAAAAATAACCGGGTTGATTGGCTAAAGTATCTTGTCCTTCCCCAAAATCATAAAGGGTACGTCAAGTAACTAATTTTGGTTTAGAAGATATTTTTGTTAAATGAATAAAGAAAGAAATGAAAAAGAGAGAATTTTTTTTTATATGCTTATATATACATATTTATATAAATATGTATTAGAGAAAATTGTAGGTACAATAAAGTTTTCCATGTAAAATAATAATAATAATAATAATAAAATGCATTGCCCGACATAGACCACAGTTATGGCTACGGTTATAATCCGTAGCTATAGGTGAATCACTCCAAAATTGCAGAATTTTTGAGGCAAACTCGCTGGACAGTGCTAGACCTTTTTCGACATATCGAAAGAGCGTCGATATATCGAGAAATGGCTACGGTTTTAATTCGTAGCCGAGGTTCCTTTTTTTATTATTTTTATTTATTTTTGCTGTTGTAATCCCACCACCTTTTGTGGGTCCCATCATGAGGTCTGTGTTATATCCAAACTGTCCATCTATTTGGCGAGCTCATATTAAGGCTTGAGATGAAAAATAAGATAGATCTAACTATCAAGTAGACCACACTGTAAAAGGCAATGGGGAATTGAACGTCTACCATTGAAACCCTTTTAGGGGTTATAGAAGTTTTGGATCATTATGAAATTTGTTTTTCCTCTTCATCTAGGTCTTTTTGACCCTATGAATGGACTTAGATAGGGAGGATTTCTCACAAACATCATAGTGGGCCCCCAAAAAGTTTTTAATGGTTGATGCTCATTCAACACTGTTTCTTGTAATGTGGTACACTTGAGATTTGGATATACCTAATTTTTGGTCTCATATCATAAAATGATGTGAAAAAAATATATGGATGGCATGGATGAAAAGAATGCATTATGATGGGCCCACTGATCACCGACCATCCGCCATTGGCTGGTGGTAGGGGAATACCCAATCCATTTCCGCGAAAAAGAGGGGTATTTTCGTCCAGAAACCGCACGTGCAGGTCTAAGTTGCAAAAGAAGGTTTGTCTTCTTTCACAAAAACAGCTGGATAAAAGGTGGGATCCACGGTCCTAAATTTCTCTTATGACTTTTACTGGTTGTTCTTGCGTGGGAGTACACCGCGGTGCGTTCATGATGGTCAGAACTATGATATTTGGATATTCCAATCGTTCAATCTGAACTGATCATTACGTCCAGAACATAATTTTTAAGGGTTACAGTTAAAATTAACAGTGAGCGTATGATATGATCTAAGCGTTTCATAAGTTTTCTTTCTCTTACATAGCTGTTTGTTTCCTAAGCAGCGGACAGAACAGGTAGGATTGCCTACTAAAAATTCTTTAGAACAATAAGAGATTCATGATGATCTCTAACTAAAGAATGGCTCTGTTGATTAGACTTAGTTCTGTGCAAACAATCTCAACTACCCATTTTTTAAGGGAGTGGTTGGATGCCTTGACTTTTCGATTTTAGTTTGGTAACTGAAAGCATGCCTTTAAGAGATAACAGCTCAGGCTGATCGATTGAATTATGCAAGTGGCCTGACCATTGGTTCTAACATGGGGCCATGGTTTGCTACTCTGATGGTTGGTCTGTTTGGAGCGCGGATTAGGTGTTACCCGTTGTAACCCTTGCCCAAAGGCCCACCTTGATGATTTGTTATATATCTACTCTGATGGTTGGTCTGTTTTTCCATCCCATTTTTTTACTCCGTTTAAGCACATCCAAATCTCAGATGGACCACACCACAAGTAACAGTGATGATTGAATGGTTACCGTTAAAAAATTCCCAGTAAGAAGATTCAATATGTTTATTTGTTATCTAATCCATTGATATGGTTAATCAGAACTGGATGAAGAGAAAATTCAAATATTAGATTGATCCAAAACTTTTGTGGCATACAAAAAGCTTTTAATCGTCGTTCATCACTTTTTCCAGTGGTGTGGTCCACCTGATAATTGTATTTTCTTAAATTCTGGGATAACATCCTTAAATGAGCTGGGAAAAACGGATAGGCAGTGTGGAAATTAAATATATTCATTCAAGGTGAGCCCCAAATGGTAAGGTAACACCCGCAAGCTATTAACCGGTAAACAACTATTAACCATTCCTATGCTACTTTCATCGGGACCTTACCATTCTCTCCTCCATTATTCTTGTCTACATTAACCGCTTTCAGTGCTCTCTCTCTCTCTCTCCCTCTCCTATTTCTAAACTTCTTTGAATCAAACTACTGCCTTCTTCCTATCAATAACCAAAACAGAAAACATGGTTGATTTATTTGTTGATCCGTTGGTCTCGCTTGTAATAGAGAAATTGGGTAAAATTCTGAAAGATGAGGCGGTTTTGTTGGTGGGTGTCACCGACGATATCAAAAAGCTTTCCCGTACCTTCACCTTGATCCAAGCTGTTCTTAAAGATGCTGAAACTCGGCGAGTGAAGGACGAAGCATTGAAGATCTGGTTGCAGAATCTCAAAGATGTGGCCTATGATGTGGATGACATATTAGATGAATGGATGACAGAAGCTCTCATATCACAAGCACCTGATGAAGGTGATGAGTCCTGTTTCAGAAAGATGAAAGTAAGAAACTTCCTCTCGCCTATTACTTGCTTCAAACATGTCACGTTACGCCACGAAATTGGGAGTAGGATAAAGGAAGTGAGGGGTAGATTACATGATATCGCTGAAGAGAAGAATCAATTGGGTCTTAGAGCAGAGAGTGGGGAGGGTGAGAGAGTGGTTAGTGAATTGATCAGGCGGGGTGAGAACAGAGAGCGAGAGACAAGCTCCTTAGTCAACCCACCGTCGGTGATAGGCAGAGAAGGTGAAAAAAATAAAGTCCTAGGCTTACTGCTGCAGGAGGTAACTGAGGTGCCCTTTGTCATTTCTATCGTTGGAATGGGGGGTTTGGGCAAGACCACTCTTGCTCAGCTCATCTACAACGATGAGAAAGTGAAGGGGCATTTTGACATGAAAATGTGGGTTTGTGTTTCTGAACATTTCGATGTGCAACAGATTACGAAATCAATCATAAAATCGGCAGATGGGTCTATTAATTGTGATCATCAAGACCTGGACGGTTTGCAACATCTCCTCCGTGGTATGTTGCAAGCAAAGCGATTCTTGCTAGTGCTTGATGACGTTTGGAGCAAAGACAGCGAGAAATGGGAGCAGCTGAGACTTCCCTTCCAAGCTGGTGCACCCGGGAGTCGAATCATTGTAACCACTCGTTTGGAAGATGTTGCAGGCATCATGGGAAGCATTGATCACATGCACAAACTGGCAGTCTTATCCGATGAGGATTGCTGGTTATTGTTCAGAAGTAAAGCGCTGGAGCATCGGAGTGAAGAAGAGTGTTCTGAGCTGGAAGAGATTGGAAGGCAAATCGTAAAGAAATGTGGTGGGGTGCCTCTGGCAGCAAAGACAATAGGGAGTGTCATGCAGTCGAGAAGGACTAGAAGCCAGTGGGAGCTTGTCTTGCGAAGCAAGATGTGGAACTCAGGCGATGTCTTTGAAGGCATTTTACCAGCCTTGTTACTAAGCTACTATGATTTGCCTCCTGCTCTGAAGCAGTGTTTTGCATATTGCTCCGTCTTTCCGAAAGATTGGGTGATAGGGAAGGATACGATAGTCAAGTTATGGGTGGCACAAGGTTTCATCTGCTCCATTAATGGAAGTGGAGACGTGGAGGAAATTGGCGAACTGTATTTTGATGATTTGCTAAGGCGCTCATTGCTCCAAGATGCAAAAATCAATAGTGATGGCAGCATAGAATATTGCAAGATGCATGATTTAGTTCATGATCTTGCGCAATATGTTGCAGGAAGTGACTGTTCTATGGTGGGGATTAGAAAGAAAGCCTCGTTAAACATAAATAATGACCGGCATTCTTTTTTAGTTGGCCATAATGAAGCTGATAAATTGGCTTCCATTTTGGTGACCCTGCATAAGGCCCACAAGTTGCGGACGTTGCTACTACAAGACTCAAGAATCTCCGAGGTGCCAGACAAGTTATTTCGTCATTTGAGACGCCTAAGAGCATTGGACTTCAGTAGGACTGACATCAAGAAATTGCCTAAGACAGTAGGACAGTTGAAACACTTGAGATATCTTCATTTATCTCACACAGACATAGAGGAGTTGCCAGAGGAATTAAGTAATTGCAGAAATTTACAGACCTTGAGACTCAATGGCTGTCAGAAGCTAAGAAAACTGCCTAGTGGGATGAGGAAAATGCTTAGCCTGAGGCATCTAGAATTTGAAGACTCTAATGGTTTGAGCTACTTACCAGAGGGTATAGGGAGACTAACAGAGCTTCGGACGCTAACAAAGTTCATTGTGGGGGGTGACAACCAAGGATGTAAATGTGGTGAACTGAAACACCTCAATCATCTTCAAGGAAGTCTTCGAATTACCGGCTTGCAAAATGTCAAGAGCATGGACGAAGCTAGTGAGGCAGAACTGCATGAGAAGCAGCACCTGCATGCTCTATCCTTGGAGTACGATGACGAAGATGGTGAACCATTGGATGACGAGGTGAAGAAGATGGACAACGTTCTTGAAAGCCTTCAGCCTCACACAAACTTGAAAGAGTTGGAAATATGGTATTACAAAGGTTCCATACTTCCTAAGTGGATAGGGAATCCAATGTTAGTTAAGGTGAAACTCTGGCATTGTACACAGTTGAAGTCTCTGCCAGAGTTGGGACAACTCAAAGCTCTCCAAACTCTGAATATCGAGAAATGTCCACAGTTGAAGTCTCTACCAAAGGAGTTGGGACAACTCAAAGCTCTCCAAACTCTGAAGATAGGGAGCTGTCCACAGTTGAAGTCTCTACCAAAGGAGTTGGGACAACTCAAAGCCCTCCAAACTCTGCACATCTCCCATTGTTCACAGTTGGAGTCTCTACCAGAGGAGTTGGGACAACTCAAAGCCCTCCAAACTCTGTCGATCTATGATTGTCCACAGTTGAAGTCTCTGCCAGAGGAGTTGGGACAACTCAAAGCCCTCCAATCTCTGTCAATCTATGATTGTCGACTTCAGTTTCTGCCAGAGGAGTTGGGACAACTCAAAGCCCTCCAAACTCTGTGGATCTCCAATTGTCTACAGTTGAAGTGTCTACCAGAGGAGTTGGGACAACTCAATGCCCTCCAAACTCTGCAGATCTCCAATTGTCCACAGTTGAAGTCTCTACCAGAGGAGTTGGGACAACTCAAAGCCCTCCAAACTCTGTTTATCCATAATTGTCCAGAGTTGAGGTCTCTACCGGATCAGTTGCAACTCCTCACAATGTCTTATCTGTCCTCTCTTAACAGAGCGTCGGCGGCGAGATGGAGGAGAAGATCGTCACAAGATTGCCCACATCCCAAATATCTTCATGTATCCATCTGAATGATCCACTCCAATACTAGGAGAGGTGGAGAGGAAATCAACAACAGCTTTTCTTTGGGTTTTGTTTCAAGTAATTGTGTACTTTTTATTTATTTATTTTCTTTTTTATTTTTCTATAGATTTACTTTTAATACATGTCAATCTATAATCTATCTAGGAAGACTAGTTTGCTGGGTTGCTGCCTGTTTTTTCTAGTAAACACAAGTTGTTTGTTTTGGAGGTCAGGTTCTTTGCCCCCCTACATCTCATGTAATTTTTCCTTTTTAATAAAGCTTGACACACACACAACAAAAACAAAGACATAAATAAAGATCATGTGACCAAGACTATAGAGTGCCTTTTCTTGAAGGTCAGTTATATAAGAGCATGAGCAAACTTGAATACACTGACCATTCACCATCATGTTAAATGCTTAAATTTAGTAACAGTGTCCTAGCCCATTTGATGATCTGGCCTGAAATTTGTGATTGAGCTTGGACCATTAAGTAGAAATGAGCCCGGGCTCAGCCCAGAACAACAATCATCAAATATCCTAGACAGTATCATGGTGAGCTCTCAGGCCTTTCTTGAAGCATTAACCGTCCTGATGAGTTATACTGGTAGGTGAAAAGTGTTATAGGGCACCCAATCTAGCCAAAAGTAGGATCCAGTGTCAATGAGAGATGCTCCTGTAAAGTCCCTGTGAAATAAGGTGTGACTAGTATGTTAATGGCATCCAACCTATCCAGCATGTTTCCATAAAAATAATCCGGATCCTATGTGTGCCACAAGCAGGAAAATCTTGTTTGTTGCAATCTAATTGGGACACATCATCATCACACTACATTTAATGTAGCAATACTAACAACGTCATCACTGACATTATCAGTGATGATGACTAGACCAATCACGATGTAGGAAAATAGGATTTTTCTACTCATGGCAAGTAGATGATTCAGATTACTATAGAAAAAAAAGTTGGATGCCCTAAAAATCGGGCTAATCAAACAACCATCATGTAAGACACTACATGAATTTTGGAGTTTTTGGATTCATTTTCTATAGTGTGGCCCACATAATTATTGGTTAGGCTAGTTTTTCGGGTTCTACTGGAATGTTTATATATGTTCCATCCAACCTGTTGATACATTACAAAGACCTGGAAGAAGGGACCACACAAATATACGCTTAATCTAAAACTTTTGTAGCCCATGTTTTTATGGTCAATTGCCATTGTTTCTTATGGTGTGGTTGGCCTGAGATTTAGAACTGCTTTGGTTTTTTATAACATGCCCTATAATGACCTGTCAAAACTGATGGAAGGATCGGATGTAAGGCACAAATTTGCATCTGCAATCCCCATCCTGGTACACTTGCCATTGAATATGGGAAGCAGATTAGGTGCAGCCCTGCCTCACCCAACAGAGTGCAGCTTTGACAGTGGGGCTGACCCTGATGTATGTATTGTATATCCATATTATCCATCCATTTGTACATATCACTTTAGGAAATTAGCCTAAAACAAAACCAAATCCAAATATCAAGTGGACCATACCATAGGAAAAAGTGGCGATTGACCGCCCGCCATTAAAAACTTCGTAAGGCTCACCATAATGTTTATTTACCATCCAACCTGTTGATAAGGTTGCACAGATATGGATGAATGGAAAAAAATAAATAAATATCATCTTGACAAAAAAAAAAACTTTTATAGTCTGCAAGAAGTATTTAATGATCAATCACTACTGTTTCTTGTGGTGGTCCATCTAAGATTTTGAATCTGCCTCAGCTTCTAGATCATACAGGTAGGGATTGGGTACTAACCCTCACCAGTACCTAGCTAGGGACAGATGGTCCTGTCCACCATGATGTATGTGTTCTATCCACACCCTCCATCCATTTTGAAAAATCATTTTAGGTAATGAACCCAAAAATGAAACAGATCAAATCCTCAAGCCGACCTCACCACGTAACCCCCCCCCCCCATCTCATGTAATTTTTCCTTTTTAATAAAGCTTGTATTGGTACTGTCCAACTTCACACACACACAACAAAAACAAAGACATAAATAAAGATCATGTGACCAACACTATATAGTGCCTTTTCTTAAAGGTCAGTTATATAAGAGCATGAGATGGGCCACATATATATTGGATGCTTATTTTCTCTTAAACGTTCATTTATTCTGACAAAGCTGGTCCAAAAATGGGTCCAAACTTGAATACACTGACCATTCACCATCATGTTAAATGCTTAAATTTAGTAACAGTGTCCTAGCCCATTTGATGATCTGGCCTGAAATTTGTGATTGAGCTTGGACCATTAAGTAGAAATGAGCCCGGGCTCAGCCCAGAACAACAATCATCAAAGATCCTAGACAGTATCATGGTGAACTCTCAGGCCTTTCTTGAAGCATTAACAGTCCTAATGAGGTATACTGGTAGGTGAAAAGTGTTATAGGGCACCTAATCTGGCCAAAAGTAGAATCCAGTGTCGATGAGAGAAATGTTCCTTTAAAGTCTTTGTGAAATAAGATGTGATTAGTATGTTAATGGCATCCAACCTATCCAGCATGTTTCCATAAAAATAATCCGGATCCTATGCTTGCCACAAGCAAGAAAATTAATCTTGTTTGTTGCAATCTAATTGGGCCACATCATCATCACACTACATTTAATGTAGCAATACTAACAAGGTCATCACTGACATTGTCAGTGATTGATGATGACATGGACCAATCACTATGCAGAAAAACAGGATTTTTCTACTCATGGTAAGTAGATGATTCAGATTCCCATAGAAAAAAAAAGTTGGATGCCCTAAAGATCGTGCTAATCTAACAACCATCATGTAAGACACTACATGAATTTTGGAGTTTTTGGATTCATTTTCGATAGTGTGGCCCACATAATTATTGGTTAGGCTAGTTTTTCGGGGGCTACTGGAATGTTTATGTTCCATCCAACCTGTTGCTACTGGAATGTTTATGTTCCACACAAATATACGCTTAATCTAAAACTTTCGTAGCCCATTTTTAATGGTCAATTGCCATTGTTTCCTATGGTGTGGTCGACCTGAGATTTGGAACCGCTTCGTTATTTATATCATGCCCTATAATGACCTGTCGAAACTGATGGAAGGATCGGATGCAAGGCACGAATTTGTGTCTCAACCCCCATCCTGGTACACTTGCCATTGAATATGGGAAGCAGATTAGGTGCAGCCCTGCCTCACCCAACAGAGTGCAGCTTTGACAGTGGGGCTGACCCTAATGTATGTATTGTATATCCATATTATCCATCCATTTGTACACATCATTTTAGGAAATTAGCCTAAAACAAAACCAAATCCATATATCAAGTGGACCATACCATAGGAAATAATGGTGATTGACCGCCCACCATTAAAAACTTCGTGAGGTCCACCATAATGTTTATTTACCATCCAACCTGTTGATAAGGTCACACAGATATGGATGAATGGAATAAATAAATAAATATCATCTCAATAATAATAATAATAATAAACTTTTATAGTATGCAAGAAGTATTTAACCATCGATCACTACTGTTTCTTGTGGTGGTCCATCTAAGATTTTGAATCTGCCTCAGCTTCTGGATCATACAGGTGGGGATTGGGTACTACCCTCACCAGTACCTAGCTAGGGACGGATGGTCCTGTCCACCATGATGTATGTGTTCTATCCACACCCTCCATCCATTTTGAAAAATCATTTTAGGTAATGAACCCAAAAATGAAACAGATCAAATCCTCAAGCCGACCTCACCACATAAATAGTGGGGATTGAATGCCTACCGCTGAAAACCTCTTAGGAGCCACAGAAATCTTGTGGGAGGAATTATTTCATACTTTTTTGAAAAAGGGGTAGATGCTTGGGTTGGCTCCATGTTGGTGTTGCCATAAAATCACATCATCCATTAAGTGTGTCACACTATGTCCATGCCCTAAATATCAGCCCCATTCATAGTTCAGGTGGACCACTCGATTGGAAATAATATATAGGACAAGGCTCACCCTCCAAATTATTTCTTTGGTGTGGCCCACATGATCAATCAAATATATGCATCATTTTTGGGTCCAACACCCATATCAGTGTTCCATCTAATGGTTGGAGTTGATTTTATATAAACGTCACAGTATACCCTATAATAATTAAGGGCGGGCGTCTCTCACAACCGTTTCTTCTGGTGTGGACCACCTGAATGAGACCTAAGCCTAATTTTTTCGTCTTCCGCTAATATGGGATTACATATCTAATGGTCCGAGCAGGTCTTACATACACATCATGGTGTGCCCCTTAAAAGATTAAGGTTGTCCCTCCTTTTATTTTTAAAATTTTCAAAATTTCTCGGCACCCTGCGGGTTGGGCCCTGTATAAAAACTCTGGGCTGGGCTCAAGCTAAACATTTTGGCCCATCATGGGCCCGAGCTAGATTTGGAATTAGATTAAAAAATCAGGCTGGGCTTAACAGAGGTTGACTTAGCCCTAACCCAGCCCATTGACACCCTAAGCTTTAATTTGCTTTATAAATTGTGGCCTACTGTTGAGGGTCAAATATTGCATATCAGACCCCATTTATCGCCTGGTTTTACGAGCATGGTATTGTTTAACGGTCGGTTTTAATCATGTTTTTAATACAGGTTATATTTGAAAGCATGGACTGAAAAAGAGAGCTTAAAGCATGGATTTAACATTCTGAAGTCACCAGAGCAAGGGACGGAATTCAGGGGACCAAGATCAGTGGATTTACATGCCAAAGATCCGAGAAAATTAAGAAACTGAAGCTCAATGGCTCGAAAGTCAGCCAGAAGGCAAGATCACAGGGTTCTCACCATCTGATCGGCTCCAAACTTTATATATGGTCTAAGGATCATGAATTGACCGTACACGTCTATTTTCATCCATTAGAGATCTCTAGAAGCGGCCCAACAGACAGATCAACCCTATAATTCCATAAGTGGGGCCCACCTGGTACCTGGTTATGTTTCAAATCGAGTATCAACCCATTAAATGAGCTGAAAAAGAAGACGGGCGGAGCAGATTTCGAACAAATATCTCAGTGGACCCCACCTGAAGGTGCATGTACACCATGCACATGAAGGGCGCTCCCCACCGAACGCACAAAGTCGGGTCAGCAGGCGCTGACCCGATCTCCTTCCTAAAATGGGATTTCCCGTTTTTCACTCCGCAACAAGGACTTGCTGTCAGACGTAAGTGGGCCACCACCGTGTTTCGACAGTCCAATCTGGACCGTCCATTGGTTTCCCATGAAGCTTCTTATCACTTCTTAGGTGGAAGAATTGCAAAAGGTTGCGAAGAGCGAAATCCAGCCGTTCAAACGTGAGACGGACGGCTGAATAAAAACTCCATGGGCCGCACAAAAACAGACCCAAAATCATTCATGTCCGACCGGATTTTCGAGGGGAACCCAGTGGACGGACTGGATTTCCCATATGGCGCTGATCAGGGGCCCACCGACTTCAACAACCTATAACGATTACGCAGCAGGTTTACACATGCCGCGAAATCCGATCTTTCCGGGATGTGGTGGCCCACCACAGTTAATCGAATGGCCAATCCGCACCATCCAGACAGAGTCCAGACCCAGGCCGACTCTAGCCATGGAGCTAGATCTCGAAGTAAGCTCGTGCACCGTCCAAAAAAACCGGCCAAACGCAAGTCGGTTTGCGCTGTCGCTGCACAACCGCCCTTCGCGTAACGATTTGCGAAAGTTTCCACGCCTCACCCTGCGTAAGAATCGAGCCGACTCCTCCACCGACCTTGGCTGCTATAAAGAAAACAGAGGAGAAAGGGAGAAGGGATCTTTTGTTTTGGACGTTGCAAGAGAGGAAGGAGCAGAGAGAGAATTTATTTTTAGATTTTTTTTCTTTTTACTTTTCTTTTTTTTTTTTCTTTTGTTTTGAGCTTTAGTCTAACCATATTTATGGTTAGCTAATCCTCCTAGCTAGGGCTAGGAAGTAAAGCTTGTAGTGCTATAGGAAATCTTACACTTTGGTTCATACCTGAATTACTTTAATCCTAGTTTAACTTAAGGAATTTTTCTAGTTGTTAATGGTTTATTGTGACTAAAATTACAGTAGATCTGCTATAGCTTGAGTAATTCCTTTTCCTTTTATGTTTATGACGTCAGGAAGCCCTGTTGTTCACCATTGTCTCCTGGGCATGGTTGGATGTCGGTACCCTTCCTAACCTTCATATCATGTTGATTGGTTGGTAATTAGTTTAATTCTGTTGTTTACTTTGTCTCCTGGGCATGGTTTGGTGATGGAATCCATTCTAATTCATATACCTTTCATCTCTTGAAGACGATATCAAGGTCAGTTCAGTTTGATTTTCATGGTTACACCTTTAATCTCCCTGATCTCTACAAGTGGATCCTCTGAATCCCTAGTTTCCTACCTCTGAATTTCTTAAGTTTTAGATAATTATTTCACCATCATTCTTCACATTACAATCGTTTTAGATTTCATCTTAGCCTAGTTTTAGTTCTGGTTATTTTCAGATAACGTACAGGTTTCAGTCCCTGTGGATTCGACCTCGGTCTTACCGAGATTATTACTACATCACAACCCTACACTCGGGGAGTGAACACCTACATAATAAATGGACCGACTTTTGCACTACTTTTATATACAAAGCCTATTAGACCTATATCAAGAAGGTCTATGAAAGTAGAATGGTTGAATTATAAAGGACTCTACACTTGGAAGAGGATTCTTTTCTATTATTTTACATCCTATAAACTTATGTTGTGTGGGGTTCTCTTTAGTGTGTTTATGGCATCCAGCCTATCCATCGTGGTTTCCCCAAGTTCGATTCCCGAAAAAACTCATCCTAATACGACAACCATCAGGTAGGCCACTTAGCCCACTCCATCTTTCCTTCGAGCATAGGATCATCAAGCTTATGGTCATTAACCCCTTAGTGCACTCCCATCTATTCTAGGTAAAGTTGTGAGCCTAAGATCTAGGTTACCATTCTTTGCATTTGAATTTCACCGAATGTATCATTACATCCTCTCCAATTTCCCTCTTCTTCTTCTTCTTCTTCTTCTTCTTCTTTTTTTTTTTTAAAAAAAAAAAAAATTATTTTTAATTATTTTAAGGCTTTTTCTATATGTACGTTCTATGAGATATTCAAATTTTGGATCTTATCATATTAGAAAGTGAAGAAAGAAGGACTCCTTGAAATTCTCCAACACCTTCCTTCACTCTTCTAACCCTAATTCGTGCTTAGAAACTCTTAAAAAATCTATATTTATAAGCTTTGCTTACACCGACTTTGAAACCGCCTTAAACATACGTAAAAAGTTACATTTCGGTCGGACCAAATTAAGGCTGAAAATCTCACTTTCGTGCTGGGCAATTCTGCGCAATTTCGGTCCCGCTGCAATTGAACTTCGATGGGATCGAAAGTCTGTTTCAGGACTTTTTTGTTTTAGACTCGGAATTCCAAAATATATTTATTTGGCCAATTTTCAGGATTCCTTTTCTTCACTTCAAATCTTCGGTTATCTTCATTCCTCACTTGGTTTCCTTGGATCTTTGGCATGTGAATTCTTCATTAATGACTTCCAAATTTTAAAGTCTTCATTTAATAATCTTTTGGGCATAATTTCACCTTAAGCTCTCGAAATCACCTCGCACATGAAAATATACATAATTATATCGATTAAGTATTATCATGTTCATAAAACCAAGGCATAAATAGGGGGAACATATGTAATATTTCACACTTAACAGCCACAACGGTCTCCTTCTTCGATGTAGTTCGGTAAGAAATGAAGTAGTTGATGAACGTGAGCAGCGACCGTATACACTTCGGATTCGACCGCTCTCTGTGCGATGTAACTTGTGGCTGAATGAGTTTAATATACGTTAATCTATTCGTATAATATGAATTCCAAATTTGATGAATCGATCGTGTCTTTGGCATAGAAGGCAATGGCTTGGTCTCTTAACTCATATGTTATGCCAGAACGATACGACTGTAAAAGTTGGATCATCAACTGATTGAATTGTTGAGCCTGGACACAACATATTTTGTGATTTCAAGCTCGTTTGTAATTACCGCTCATTCGGCCAAGTCTTTTATAGCTGCTTCTCGCTGCTCAAGAAGGCATTTATTTACACTATAATGATGAAAAGCTTTCTAGTAGCATTCTGCTATAGTGGTCAGTGTTGAGTATGAAATATTGCATATTTCTTCCTATTTATACCTTAGTTTTATAAACATGATGGTCTTAATCAATTTAATTATGCATGTTTTCATGTGTGAGGTGATTTTGAGAGCTTAAGGTGAAATTGATGCCAAAAGGAAGATTTATGCTTGAAAGATTACTAAATGAAGATTTGGAGATTTGGAAGTCATTAATGAAAATTTCACATGCCAAAGATCCAAGAAAACCAAGTGAGGAATGAAGAGAATCAAAGATTTGAAGTGTAAAAAAGAAATCCTGAAATTGGCCTGAAAACAAACATATTCATGAAATTGTCCTAAAAAGCATAATATGAAACTTCGAGTATATTTTGGAAAAGTGGGCAGAGTGTTAAATTTGAGACGGTTTAAAGTCCGAGTATATTTTAGAAAACTGTGCAGAGTGCGTAAATTTGAGGCAGTTTCTAGATTTTTTCAACTCAGTGCAAAAGTTAGAGTTCCACAATTATAAATAGGACTCCCTAAGATGCTCCAAAGCATCTTCTAGGGTTTGGAAAGGTCTCAAGGAGCATAATAAAAGGGTGGAGTAGCCGCCAAAGAGTTTTTCTTCTTCCCTATTTTATTTTTCATGCTTTGTTTAAGAGATTTGGTTTCAATCATGTCTATGATTGATTAAACCTATTAGTTAGGTGTAGCGCCTCGAAATTCAAGGAACTCGGCTCCCAAATTCCCAAGTGTCACGTGTGCCCTAAAGAGCCTCAAATGCATATAAATATCAGGTATTACCAGGCAATGGAGAATTAAACTAAGCATTCTTAACATAAAAGCTAATTAAAAGATCCATGTGCTACTAATGAAATAAACTATCCAACATAAATCCTTCATCCATAACATAAATCCAACTTCCGTAATGTCATCAACTAGGGATCTAGTCCCCTCCTCACATCATTCCCCAAAATGATTAGGGATTTGGCCCAATCCCGCTGTCATCCATCAAGCTAGTAGGGTCCGCCAAAAGTTTGAAAGTACACCCACTCCTCTTCGTCGTCTGCATCAACATCTTCCAGCGTGTCCTGCTCTAATGTTCCTGTATCTACGCCAGATTCTGGTTAGTGTTTTAGAACACCGTCCCAGAATGAGAGTGTGTAGCTAACTCAGTGGTACCATTAGCAATAGGCCACACAAATTATCATACATAGGATAAATTTCAGCATTGTTCAATACCACTTGTTGAGCAAGCGCATGCTTATCATAAATGGACCAAAAAAAAGTTTATAAAAAAATTAATAAAATTTCAACATTGTTCAATACCACTTGTTGGGGAACCTTAGAAATACACAGATAATCAAGCAAAGTATTCGCAATATATTACAACCAAGACTAAACAAGAATAATTTGAATTTTATGTAGAAAAACCCTTTTAGAAATTTATTTTCATTTATTTATTATTATTTTTTTTTGAAAGAAAAAAAGAAAAAAAGAACGTCGGATTGAGATTGAGAATCCTACCACCACAAGTGTCCCTGGGGTTTCTTGCTCCATATCCCCAACGAGAGGTCCCACTGCACCTATGCATGTTAGTACATGAGTTGCCAACTTGACTCGTACATGTTGACTCAGTTTACTCGGTATATTAATATTACGTCTGTATCCTCCCGTGGCATCTGATGGACGGCTAAACTAATTCCAGGAAATGGTCCACATTCAGTCGGAGCAGTTCACTGCTTTTGGCATGTCCTTCATCTGCAGATTATGGTCAATGTCTTTCCAATCCTATGTGGCTCGTCCAGTGGGGCCCACGTCGTGGCCAATCAACATCACATTCCAAACGTGTCCACTGGAAGAAAAAAATGTGGTGATCTGGACTGTTGGTCCAGTGGGCCATAGGTAAAAAATCTTACTGATTGAAGAAATCTGATCATCTAGTTGTAACTTTTGCTGATTGAATGTAGACTGTTGATACAATACCCGGTAACGTTGCACTTGTTTTTTGAATGGAATATTACCCTTCCACCGATCCAGGTGCTGGTCCACCGAAACAATAGCTCCTATCAGTGCACATGCCTTTAAAGGAGAATTCCATTAAGCTTTTATAACACCAGGAAGGTATTTAGGCCGACCGTTGCCTGGCTTTTGTGGGTCCTTTGATAAACAGGCTGGAGCAGGGCCCACGTTTTGGCCCAGTGAAAAACGTACAGGTGGCAGATCCCTACCGTTGGATATAGGTGTGCTGTGCTGTATTGTTTAGGGCTGAAACTCACATACTCGTTTAGGCCGATACTTTAACCCTTGCATTCCATCGTCCAGCTCTACTTTGAAATTTAACAAGTTTTAAAAATCTATTTTTGAAATATGTGTTAGGATTTCCAACCATATCTTTGGGGGCACACCATACAGTAAAAGAGAAATCCACTTCGTTCATCAAGTGATAACTCTTATTTTCATCATACATAAAAAAGATCTCCAATTGTCTACAGTTGAAGTCTCTACCAGAGGAATTGGGACAACTCAATGCCCTCCAAACTCTGCAGATCTCCAATTGTCCACAGTTGAAGTCTCTACCAGAGGAGTTGGGACAACTCAAAGCCCTCCAAACTCTGTTTATCCATAATTGTCCAGAGTTGAGGTCTCTACCGGATCAGTTGCAACTCCTCACAATGTCTTATCTGTCCACTCTTAACAGAGCATCGGCGGCGAGATGGAGGAGAAATCGTCACAAGATTGCCCACATCCCAAATATCTTCATTTATCCATCTGAATGATCCACTCCAATACGAGGAGAGGTGGAGAGGAAATCAACTACAGCTTTTCTTTGGGTTTTGTTTCAAGTAATTGTGTACTTTTTATTTATTTATTTTCTTTTTTCTTTTTCAATGGATTTACTTTTAATACATGTCAATCTATAATCTATCTAGGAAGACTAGTTTGCTGGGTTGCTGCCTTGTTTTTCTAGTAAACACAAGTTGTTTGTTTTGGAGGTCAGGTTCTTTCCCCCCCTCCATCTCATGTAATTTTTCCTTTTTATGCATTGGTACTGTCCAACTTCACACACACACACAACAATAACAAACACATACATAAAGATCATGTGACCAACACTATATAGTGCCTTTTCTTAAAGGTCAGTTATATAAGAGCATGAGTTGGGCCACATATATATTGGATGCTTATTTTCTCTTAAATGTTCATTTATTCTGACAAAGCTGGTCAAAATGTGTCCAAACTTGAATACACTGACCATTCACCATCATGTTAAATGCTTAAATTTAGTAACAATGTCCTAGCCCATTTGATGATCTGGCCTGAAATTTGTGATTGAGCTTGGACCATTAAGTAGAAATGAGCCCGGGTTCAGCCCAGAACAACAATCATCAAAGATCCTAGACAGTATCATGGTGAGCTCTCAGGCCTTTCTTGAAGCATTAACAGTCCTGATGAGGTATACTGGTAGGTGAAAAGTGTTATAGGGCACCCAATCTGGCCAAAAGTAGGATCCAGTGTCGATGAGAGAAATGCTTCTGTAAAGTCCCTGTGAAATAAGATGTGATTAGTATGTTAATGGCATCCAACCTATCCAGCATGTTTCCATAAAAATAATCCGGATCCTATGCTTGCCACAAGCAGGAAAATCTTGTTTGTTGCAATCTAATTGGGCCACATCATCATCACAGTACATTTAATGTAGCAATACTAACAACGTCATCACTGACATTGTCAGTGATGATGACATGGACCAATCACGATGCAGAAAAACAGGATTTTTCTACTCATGGTAAGTAGATGATTCAGATTCCCATAGAAAAAAAAGTTGGATGCCCTAAAAATCGGGCTAATCTAACAACCATTGTGTAAGACACTACATGAATTTTGGAGTTTTTGGATTCATTTTCTATAGTGTGGCCCACATAATTATTGGTTAGGTCAGTTTTTCAGGGGCTACTGGAATGTTTATGATCCATCCAACCTGTTGATACATTACAAAGACCTGGAAGAAGGGACCACACAAATATACGCTTAATCTAAAACTTTTGTAGCCCATTTTTAATGGTCAATTGCCATTGTTTCCTATGGTGTGGTAGACCTGAGATTTGGAACCGCTTCGTTTTTAATATCATGCCCTATAATGACCTGTCGAAACTGATGGAAGGATCGGATGCAAGGCACGAATTTGTGTCTCAATCCCCATCCTGGTACACTTGCCATTGAATAGGGGAAGCAGATTAGGTGCAGCCCTGCCTCACCCAACAGAGTGCAGCTTTGACAGTGGGGCTGACCCTGATGTATGTACTGTATATCCATATTCTCCATCCATTTGTACATATCATTTTAGGAAATTAGCCTAAAACAAAACCAAATCCAATTATCAAGTGGACCATACCATAGGAAATAATGGTGATTGACCGCCCACCGTTAAAAACTTCGTGAGGTCCACCATAATGTTTATTTACCATCCAACCTGTTGATAAGGTCACACAGATATGGATGAATAGAATAAATAAATAAATATCATCTCAATAATAATAATAATAATAAACTTTTATAGTATGCAAGAAGTATTTAACCATCGATCACTACTGTTTCTTGTGGTGGTCCATCTAAGATTTTGAATCTGCCTCAGCTTCTGGATCATACAGGTGGGGATTGGGTACTACCCTCACCAGTACCTAGCTAGGGACGGATGGTCCTGTCCACCATGATGTATGTGTTCTATCCACACCCTCCATCCATTTTGAAAAATCATTTTACATAATGAACCCAAAAATGAAACAGATCAAATCCTCAAGCCGACCACACCACATAAATAGTGGGGATTGAATGCCTACCGCTGAAAACCTCTTAGGAGCCACAGAAATTTTGTATTAAGCTGATATTTATTTTTTCCTTTCATCTATGGTACGACCTTATTATCAGGTTGGATGCAAATAAACATCACGGTGGGCCCTAGGAAGGTTTCAACCATGGGAGTCATTGTCACCATTCCTTCCATTAAGGTTCTGCTTCCTTTATTTTTTTATATTTTCAAAATTGCAGGTTGGGCTCTGTGTAAAAACTCCGGGCTGGGCTCAAGCTAAACATTTTGGCCCATCATATAGGCCCAGGCTGGATTTGGTCTTAGATTAAAAAATTGCGCTGGCTTGATTAGAGGTTGGCTTAGCCCTAACCCTGCCTGTTGACACCCCTAGCTCTTATTTGCTTTATAAATTGTGGTCTACATAATAAATGAATGAGCTTTTACTCTGACTTTTATATACAAAGCCCATCAGACTTCTATATTAAGAAGGTTAATGAAAGTAGAATAGTAGAATTATAAAGGACTCTACACTTGGAAGAAGATTCTTATGTTGTGTGTGGTGTTCACTGCAGCCAGCCCATCCATCGTGGTTTCCCCAAGTTGGATTCCCGAAAAAGACTCGTGCTAATCCAACAACCATCACCTGGGCCACTTAGCCCACTCCAACTTTCCTTCAAGCCTAGGATCATCAAGCTTATGGCCATTAACTCCCTTAGTGCATTCCCATCTATTCACCCTCGCCATCTCCCAGGCAACCAATTGTGATCGCTTGGAGTCATGGTTTGCATCCAAGTTTCTCAGGCTACTGGAGCTGGTCGAGTTGCGTACCTAAGATCTAGGCTAGTCATTATTTGGATTTGAATTTTCATCATTTGCATCATTACATCATCTTTATTTCCCTTACTTTTTAGGCTTTCTCTATATGTACGCTACACCAAAATCGTCATTTAGGAACGGTTTTTAACCGTTCCTAAATACTTCAGGAACGGTTTAAAACCGTACCTAAATGAGGTGTCGCAGAAAAACAGGAACGGTTCAGAACGGTTTTGGGTACCGTTTCCAATTTCAGAGACGGAATTTTAGGAACGGTTTTAAACCGTTCTTGTGCCAGCGGTCATATTTTTAGAACAAAATTTTAAAAACGGTTTAAAACCTAAACGTTGCCAGCGGTCAGATTTTAGATGGAAATTTATGAACAATTTTAAACCCAGATAAGCGCACGAAATTTAAGATCAAGGGAAATAAATTAACAGAAGTTTATTACATTCCATCAAAATAGAAATTAATCCAAAGAAAAACATAAGAAAATAATGCGCTAGAAGATGTTTCATTGCAAAATCAAATTTACAAAATAAGCTACAGTAAATGCTAATACTTTAAATTATAGCTTTGCGGAGATGGCGTGTGAAGGTCCCTCAATGCATTGATCATTATCTCCTAGACCCATAGAAACAAGGCGCTTCTCACCTAAGAATGTAAATAACTATAGAAATTGAAGTTAATTGGTAACTGAGTGAAAAAGAAAAGTCTCTCCACTAATGATCAAGATTGAAGAATGGGAGCATGTTACAAAGGACTAGAAACACAAACACACATCTGGGACCCTTCGGTGCCCAAGCCAATTAACCCTGCTTGATATGACATAAGATTATGATGAAAAATGCATATCAGGCATAGTAAGCTTGAAATGTTTCCCGAGGCATTGTTGGTCTGTTAAAGGAAAAAAAAAAAAAGAAAAAGAAAACACCATTATGGAAGATAAAGCAATTTGGGAGCTCAAACCATCTGATTTGAAGCTCATCTTTTGCATATCGTGGGAGTACACCAAAGCGAGCTTTCTTTGTTGCATCAAATGAGAAGATTAGCTTCCCGCCGTTCACCATTTCCTGAAAATAGGAGTAAAGCAAGCAAAGAATTCTAGTTGATGTAATGGAACTAGCTTCACAACTATTGATTGCTCCAAATATTAACAAAAGGTATATACTGCACCTATGCATCATGTTTATCAAAATATCCCAAATATCACAAATCATATAAGATTCCAAACAATTTAGAATCAATCAATCGTTGTGAAATGCCAACTTATTTATCCAAGGCACACACGATCCATATAGAGCAAATGTCTTGAATGTCTGTTGATATTTGATATTTGATAGTGTGGTGCAACTAAAATGAATTTCAGTATCATTTCATATTTTTAATTCATGTCCATTTAGTTTGCTTTGGGTACTAGTTCAGGTACCACCGATGCTTACAAAAGCAGATGCAACAGTCTAAAGTACTTGAATCTAAGGCCACCACCTAATCGATTTCCATACAATGGATCAATCAACTATGAATCTCATTTTATATATGGACCTGGAAGTTAAGAGAATGTAAGTGCCTATTGTAGTTCTCCACTCCAAGGGTTGAGAAACCTTTGACAAGTGATCAGAGATTCAACAAAGGCAACTAATTTTAGCTTGATTTGAAAATTTAGCCAAACCTGAGAGCACAATTGATGAAAAACCAAACGGCAAAGCCTAAAAGCAGCAGAGCAAGGAAACAAACAGCAGCAAAGCATGTGATTGCCAAGAAATCCTGCCTAACCTGCAAAAATAATAAAGGAAAGGCATAATGATAATCACGTTTGCATATACCCACCTAACACATGTATTTAATCATTAGATTGAAGCTACATGTCCCTAGCATCTTTTTTCACTATTTCCTCAATTTTTTTTCATGGTTTCCTGGCATCTCTTTACAATCAGATTGGTGCTTTTAACCAATTTCTCAGACGTTGGGCTGAGTCACGAAGTTATATGAAACTCAGCTAAGTCGGCCTTAGAAACCAACAACTTGTACTAAATGCTATCACGCATTTTATTGTAACCTGCAATTCATGAGACCTTAAGAACCTTCTGTAAGACCATCAGGAAAATGAAAATGCAGCTCTCCCTCATCACAAATAACTAAAAATCTAGGCTGTGGATTCAAGGAATGGGTAGTCAGTGTACCCCATAGTCAAAACCAAAAATCATAAGGAACTCTAAGTTCCACTACTACATAAGGACCTTCCCATGAAAAGTACCTTTGCATGTGCATGGGCAAGGGCAGATTATAACATGCACATTCATGATGAGAGATTCTAGAAGAGGTACTATTACTCCTATTACTTCATATACCAATACAATGATTTAACCTCTAAGCAATGACTTGCAAATGAAATACAAGAAACGAAAAAGGAATTAAAAAATTATAAAGATTAAAAAAAAAAACATTTCTTATGGTAAGAATGCTAAAGCTTAAGAATCTTTTCCTTTTTTTTTTTTTTTTTTTTAAATTTTTTTTACAGACTTTTCATTGGTAGATGTTCACAAAATTAAGCATAATGTCTGCCCTATATGAAATAGGAAATAGTGATCAAATTATTTTGATGACGGTTTTACCTCTCAGTGAAGTCCAAAGGAAGAGAAAGGAAGACGACATTTCAACGAGTTTGGCAGGCATCTCTTGACAGAATGGCATTGCCCATATTTAATTGGATGCAGACAGAGACACAAACGTATTGATTGTCTATCACTGAAATCTGCATACACTGTTAACAGAACTGTAATCATGATAGCTCTTCAGAACAGTTGACCGCATTAAAGAAAACAGTACACAAGAAAGTAGTTGTAAACTTCTAGTTCTTTACAACTATTTTAGCTTCTTTAATGTTGTTTTGTATCCTTTTAGAGTTCTGACACTAGCTTCACTAGAGCATAAAAAGTTAGCATGCTACAGGACTAATTTCACAAGCCAGCAGAAAATTGGATACCTGTGATTATTTCAAGATTTATGCCGAGTGTGCCTGATTGTTTCTGTACTCTCATGCCAGGGAAGATCAAAGAGAGGCATGAGATCGATGAATTTACATGGACCTCTCAGACTATATTTGCTTCCCTCTGGAGCCTCCTACATACAGTCAAAGATGAATGAAAAACAACGAACACCTGGAATGCTATAGTAAGTGATCAATGTCTTCTATCTGCAAACTTGCTAATCGCAGCGTTTACTCTCTGCACTATGGCTGACTTATTGCGTGCAAGTTTCAGAATATGCAAAACCATTGCCCAAGGAGGATAAGCAACTGACTAGCCACTGACAATTAGAGTTGTTAGTAACAAGAAAACCACAAAGGTAATGGCAACATTACCTGCTCTGGTGCACCTTTGCTCACACAATGCATTTTTGCTTCACTGTCAATGTAAGTTGGAGCCGTTCACTTATCAGTTGGATTAAATGGAAGGAGAGAAGGACATAATATTTTGCAAACAAACACAGCCTAATATTTGCAATTCAATTCAACGGTGCATACAAACATGGCCTAATATTTTGCACTAGAATAGCAACTGAAGAAAGTAATCTGTCTCCACCTCTGCCAGCGAAATATAGCATTTCCTACAAGATTCTCCCCAGCCTTGTTGTCGAGTGGACCTGATACCTGAAGAAGTTAAGATGAAAAAGATTCTGTAGCTTTGCGAATGCTAAAATAAAATTGTGGCCAATTCACAATTTAAAGAAGTCAGACATTCGTAAAAAGTTGTATCATATGAATGCGTATGTTACAATTTGAGGTAGGTCAATTCTGAAACAAATTTGAGGTAGTATCAACATATCCTCAGTCAATAGATCATCTTGAGAGAAGTTGTTAACCTCGGTAACCTGCCACCAGAAAAAAAAAAAGAAGGGAAGAATGCAATAAAATAAGCAACTTCAAAACTGTCTAGAGCTTCAAACAAACCACAACTGTTTTAATGAAAAAAAAAATGGAAATTTCAAATAATAGCTAACTTTCAAAGGTGAAGTCTGAATAAAATGTTTTACTCTATATAGTAGCAAATAAGTAATAATTGATCATCTAAGAAGACAACTTGCTAACAAAGAGAACAGTTCAACAAGGATATACTATTAGCAAGACACTAGTCCAACAATGCAATTAGCATCAATGAGCAACTCTCATAAAACAGAAGACAACAATAACAACTCCAGTTCTGAAACAACTAATGAGCTTAAAGAAGTATCCGACTGCACCTCTTCAAAAGCTATGAACATGACTAACATGAAAGCAAGCATCAAGAGAAATGAAATAAATTACAAGGAATGTAGGGGCCTAGAGTTAGCAAAAAAGTCCACCTACAGCAGTATAGCAGGCTTTGGATCAACTGATATGAAGAATATGAATGTGAGAGGCCATGATAAAAACTAAGGTTTTTAACAGAAATTAAGACGATGCTTTGGATCAACTGATATGAAGAATATGAATGAAGCACATCCATGACTCGGGAGTTTAGATAAAATTGTTGGAAAACTCAGCCCTTTAAAATGCTGTAGAAGAATCACACCAACAGGAGCAAATTGGAAAGAATGAGATCTCCTTTAAAAACCAAGCGAAATGGTCACAGAGCATCATGTGGTTCAATTATTGAAATAAACAAGGTTGAGATTCAGAACTTGGGAGTTTAGATATCAAATGATATGTCGTGAACTATGTTTCGACTTGTCTTGCAAACAGAGAATGGCAACAATATCACCGCTGCCATCGGTGCCATGTACATGAGCAGATTCATCATATTTTATTACAGTTACATGTAAAATTAGGACAACATAAATAGGATTCCTATAGTGAACTAGGATAGTTCTCCCTTCTGACACAAGAAAAATAAAATAAAATCAGTCCTAGGATAGAGAAAAATCAAAGCAATCCAGAGAATGAAAATCAGCCACATTGAAGTTTTGAGTACCCATTTGGCCAGCAACACCAAGGAGCATCTCTGCTTGAAAAAACTGTCATAAAGCCGTGTGTTTGAAATAACCACATCATCACCTGGTGGTAACAGTACCACTCGAGAGGGCCCCTATAGGATAAGCTATTTATCAGTATGTAATGAGTAACTTCAAAATTCTCTACAAACTAATTATTGAGAACAAGATGAGAAAGCAACAGATGCTTAGAAACTTGTGGACAATATACTAAAGACTTGTGGACCCCATGTGCAACACTCATACAGAATAAACTTACTATGGAAGGAGTTGCAAAGGACCGGCTTCCACAAGAAGTGTATTTGATTTACCTTATAAATGAAGGACATCAAAAAAATCAACACAAATTATATTTCAACTGCAGAAACATGAAATTCTAAGGAAGCAGGCTTGGCTCGGCATTTCATCGAACACAAGAGGGTCGTTGCAATATTCGGGACCATGTTCAATTGTTATTCTTAGTGTCTGTCAATTCTTACAGATCTTTAATTAATCTAGGTTTTTAGTTGGGTTCAGATCAAACAAAAGTATTTAAATGATCAGGTTGAAAAGTTGCAGGAAGGAACATACAAAAGAGATGAAATCCATACTGCAGTAAACAAATAGGTTGAAATCCAGCAAGACTCTCCCCTGCTTAGCTATATCAAACGAATTAAATAGATTCCTGCAAAACATCATGCGTACAATTTTTCTTCAATATATCTACAAGGTGGATGTGAATCATGCATACCTTTGGGGAGAGTATCAAAATGACCAAATAAATATCCAGAGAGCTTCAATACTCCCTCAGAAAAATTTACTTCATGTAGAGAACTAGACACGTCAGAAACATTTAGGGCAAGTGCATTCACACCTTTGCCAATCCACACATGCTAGTTCTAGCAGTTTAAAGGCAATGGGAGTTGTCCATAAGTTTTGGGTAGCCTAGTTTTGCATAAATCAAAGGAATGGCTTGAATATAAAAAGGGATGTGTACACAACTTACCTGCATAGGGAAACTTTCTATTGGTGAGTCGATACATCAGTTTATTCTTTGGTGATTTCTTTGGGGCCGCAAATCGGTAGGTAGGCTTTCAATTTTCTGCAAACAAGCATGCCAAAACAAGAAGCACAACAAGCATCCTTAATGGAATTCCAGTTCTTCATGAGTGCATAAAATGAAATCCCTCTGAAATCTTGAAGAGGCGTGCCCAGCTAACAACCATGAATATAATCTTTAGCTAGGCCATCCACCATAGAAATACCTTTTCTGAAGGAATGGGCTATCTTGAAATTTATGACTACTCTCAATCGTATGATAGCCTCTACTCTGTATGGATTTGAAATAACAACGGTAATTATTTTGGAATCTGATTCCACAATTTGAAAGCATCCATAGATGTGAAGCTTTCAAGGAAGCAACTTAGCCAGCTGCCCCCAAGATCATCAACCCCATTCTCCTATATGTCCAGCTCAGTCAAATTCCTGTAACCCATATCAAATTTCAGGATATTTGTGAATGTAATTGGGTGGGCTCTCCAAATTACATACGTATGTTGTTTTGAGTTTTTGAATTTTCAGATCTTATCATTCCATAAACTTGAGACCACCTAGTTCTTTCCTTTCTTTTAGTTTTTCTTGAATACCGGTTGTAGGGTAGAGTGTCTGAGGAAGGATATCGAGTAAGCTCGTGCCTATCACAGATGGACCGGAAGAAGTTCAAAAAGAAATCAACAAAATTTGGACATAGTCAAGGTGTACCATGTTAGGTGAGGCAGCTTGATCCAAACTTTTGTGGCTCCCAAAGAAATTTTTAGTGGCACGAGTTCAATCCCTACTATTTGGTCCACCTAAGATCTTGGAACTACCTCAGTTTTAGGACCATGTCCTAGAATGATAGGCAGATCAGATGGATGGCACATATATTAAGGTGGCCCCCACGGTCAGAGCCTTTGGGGCCCACTATGATGCATGTGTTTTATCCATGCCGTCCATCCATTCTAATAATCTATTTTAGAGCACAAGCTCACAACAGAGGCAGATCGAAGACTTGAGTGGACCACACCACATGAAGTAGTGGTGACAATGATGCCCACCGTTGAAACCTTCGTATGGCCTACCTTGATGTTGATTTGCCGTCTAACCTGTTCATAAGGTCAGACGGACTTATATGAAGGGAAAAAATAAATATCAGCCTGATTCAACAATTATGTGGCCCATGTGAGGTTTCCAACTGTAGCAGCTTCAAACCCACCATTTCATTTCCGACAGTGTGGTCCACTCAAGGTTTAGATCTGCCTCATTTATGGGCTCAAGACTTTTAACTTTGTTTCCTTAGCAACCGAGCCTTAGTTACCTAGCAACAGAGGCAAAATAGCGGGTTGTTAATTAGCTAACCGAGGCAAAAAAAAAAAAAAAAAAAAAAAAGAGAGCAAAATTTTAGACTTGTGGCTAAAAGATAGACTTTTAGCCTTAGTTCCTTAGCAACTGAGGCTAAAAGGCACGTTTAGCTTCAAATTTTTTTCAAACTAAGGCTACAAAACCGTGGTTAAAGGCCCGTTTTCTAGAAGTGAGATACCCTTGCCTCACCTAACCAGAAGCCTATTGGGTCTTGCCCCCGCTTCACCATAATCTGTCCAAGCAGGTTGGGCTATGTGGATCCCACGATGATGTATTTATTTTATCCTCCTCATCTATCTATTTTGCCGGATCATTTTAAGCTATGAATTAAAAAATGAGGCAGATCGAAGACTCAAGCAGACTGCATGGTGGGAATTGAATGTCCACATTTAAAAACTTCTTGGGAGCTGCGGAAGTTTCCGATGAAACTGATAATTGTGTTTTCTCTTCATCCACATCTATATGACCCCATGAATTGATTGGATGGCAAATAAACATCATGGTGACCCCTGGGAAGGTTTCAATGTTGGGTGTCATTATCACTACTACTTATGGTGTGGTCCACTTGAACTTTGGATCTGCCTTAAATTTTGGATTATACAGGTAGGGATTGAGTACTACCCTCACCGGTACCTAGCTAGGGATGGATCGTCCTGCCCACTGTGATGTATGTGTTTCATCGGTACCCTTCATCTATTTTGAAAATTCATTTTAGATAATGAGCCCAAAAATGAGATAGGCAGATTGAATGCTCAACAGACCACACCACAGAAACAGGGGGAACTGAATACCTACGGCTACAAACCCTTAGGGCCACCAAAGTTTTGGATTAAGCTGATATTTATTTTTCCCTTCATCTAGGCATGACCTTATGATCAGTTTGGATGCAAATAAACATCGCGGTGGGCTATAGGAAGGTTTCAATGATGGGACCCTTGTCACCATACTTTCCTAGTGTGCTCCACTCAAGCTTTTAATCTGCTACCTTTTTGGGCTCATGTCCTGAAATGATCCGTTCAAAATAGATGAATAACTTAGATAAAATACATACATCATAGTGGGACCCTAGATCCCTTGATAGGACCGTCCATCTCTAGCTAAGTCCTGATGGGAGTAGTACTAAGTCTGTCTCCAATCATACCCTAAAATAATTTGGAAAATTGATGGACCATTCGGATAAAACACATACATCACGGTGGGTACCATTGAGCCCTGCTTGGAATGATTATTGTCTAGGCATCCCCTTGGTTCCAGTTAATTGAACTTCCGACACCACCAAAATTGTAAATTTGAAACGGTTTGAATTTGGTTTAGGAATGGCTCCAAACCATTCCTATTTGAAACTGTTTTAAACAACTATGCGTGCGCAAGGTTTTAACTACTTACGTTGTTGTTGTTCCCATTGTTTTGTTGGTGTATCCCACCTTAATTTCGGATATTCCTGATTTTTAAAATCCTACCCTATCGCTATCTTTAAAAACAGATGGACGAAGTGGATTTGTCACGGTCATCTATGTGGACCCCACGCAACCCCGGGGCACAGGAATGTCTATGCCTGTGCGCCCGTCCTCATCTCTCTCTCTCTCTCCTCTCTCTCTCTCTCTCTCTCCCTCTGGCTCTTAATCTGCAAACCGTACAACCGTCGAACACTGCCTTCGGCAACATCTCTGTCCAAACCCCCGTCTTAGACAAACCGACCCTTTTTCATTCTTGATTCCTGCATCCCTGTGTGAAAAAAAAACCAAATTCCCAAATTAGGACCCTTGTGCGTCCGCCATTGCCGTCATTCATGCACATTACCGTCGCCAGTACACTGCATCTTTGGTTATCAACAACAATAGAACGTCACCGAGCTCGCACCTGTTGCCAATCTTTACAGGTGATGTTACCCAATTTATTTTGTTTGGATTATAATTGCATACTCAACAGATTGCGATTGCTTTTGAACGTCGGTGGTCCACTTGAGGTTTTGGCAGTCATTTAATCCTTGTTGTTTTCTTTAAGGGGTTGTTTAGATGCTTACAAAGTCTTTAAGTTGTAAAGGGATTATAGGTAATATGATTATAGGGGCTATTTGGATGCATGTATTTGTCTGTAAAGGCTTTACATGCTATGAACAAATTACAACTATTGTTGCTCAAATTTGATCAATTGTATTCTACCTCCTGTGAGCCGCTAGGTACCTGTAATTTAAAGGAGAACAAGGAGACACTGGGGTACCGGTTGTGGCCGGGGACCCTCCGATGCTTGGGTCAGGCGTATGGACTCACAGTAGATATAGTAGAATCGAGATAGTTGTGTGTACCTTCCCCTTGAAGAATGTGATGTATTTACAGGTGCTCTTGGGTGACTTCTGTATCCGAGAGTAGATCCATAAGATACATTGAAAGGGCCCATATTAGAGCTAGATTATTTTCTCAAGTTTTTCTCTAATTATGTTTCTATTGGTGTGATCCTCGGTTATGGTCTCGTTGGGAAGTCTCACTCTTATATGGCGTGAGATTCTCTCCGAATGCTGTTATTTCGAGCTTAAGGTCGGTATCCGAGGTCGAGGTTAGCATACGACCTTGAGTTGTCATTCAAGGTCGAGGTTGTCGTTCAAGGTTAAGGTTGAGGTCGGTACTTGTAGTCGAGATATGTAGGTCTGCTGATGAGTTTTATTTCCAAATCGGTTTAACTTTTTCAGTTCAATCACTGAGTCTTCTTGCTCAGCTCATCTTCTCTAGCCTTTTGGTAGTTTAAAGAGTCTGTTCCGATTGCCTTTTCACCACGTGTCCCAAACATCATGTCATCTCGTAAGTAAGCATATTCGAACTGATGCATGATTGGGCTTTGACAGGATGCATGTATCGGGTTCGGTCTCGAGCTTGGGCTATATAAACACCGACCTGATAAAACTCGGGTCAGGCATAGGTTGAGGTACCCAACCCGAGCCCGATCAATACATAAGTTATTAATTATAATTTAGTGCGGATCATTTGTGTTAAAGTCACAAGACATTCCAGTGCCGTCGGTTCGTTAGTCCACGCCATTTTCAATGACTCAAGCTAACAAGATACGCTAAATTTCTCTCTCAAATAAATTGCTTGCTACATAATACGACTTTTAAATGAATAGTTGCCCTATATTTTAGCTTGTTTGTATAGAAAAAACTTTACTTATGAATAACTACATATATAATTAATAAAATTATAGGTACAAAAAATAAAAAAAAATTCCTAACCTAAGGTTGGGTTGAATTAGGGTTGAGATATATGAACCTTAGGTTAGGTCAAACCCAACCCACCCAACCTTCAGCCCTAATCCAACTTATTCATAAAGTTTACTTAAACATGGGTGAAGAGAAAACACAAATATAATCCAAAACTTCTGCAGCCCCAAGAAGGTTTTTAACGGTAAGAGTTCAATCCCTGTTGTTTAGTCCAAATCTGTCTTGGAGCTATCTCAATTTTGGGCTTATCTCCTAAAAAAAATGGACAAACGGTGTGAATAAGACCCATACATCATAGGCCACTCAAAGCCCCTGTCTGTACCCAGCTGGAGCCCCTGTCTGTGCCCAGCTGGAGACTGGCGGGAGTAATTAAGAGGCAATCGGCGGTCGTCCGTGTACCTTGAAGTGCCACTTGATGTGGCTGCGACTCTGATAATAGGGCTTACTTCGATGCATGCATTGTATATTCACGTTGTCCATGTGCTTTGTGAGTTTATTTTAGGGCCTGGTCCCAAAAATAAAGTATATGCAAATTTAAGATGGACCACACCACAAAAAACAGTAATTATTAAATGCTCACCATTAAAAGCTTCCTGAGGTCCATCAGGTCCAATAGGCTTGGTTGAAAAGAGAACAAAAAAAAATCATCCAAAACTTTGGTAGCCCACAAAGGTTTTTAATGGTTAATAACCACTGTTTCATGTGGTGTACTACACCTTAAATTTGTATATGCTTTATTTTTGGGACCAAGGTCTAAAATAAACTCGCAAAGAAGATGGACAGTGAGGATATACATTGTATACATCGACGTGAGTCCTAGGTAAGCGTCACACCTACCTCGCTGGGGAAGCAGATTAGCTACTCCCCTGCCACCAGCCAGGTCGCTGGTGGTCGGTGCTACGTGGGCCCCACCATGATGTATGTGTTTCATCCATCTGTTCATCATTTTTACAGATCATTTTAGGGCTTGATTTCAAAAATGAGATGAATATAAATTTCAAGGTGGACCACACCAGGGGAAAATAATAGTAATAGGATATCCACCATTAAAATCCTCCTTAACTGTTTATTTGACATCCAATATGTTTATTAGGTCATACAGGCCAGATGAATGGAAAAAACAAAGATCAGCTTGATCCAAAACTTTTATGCCCCCGGAAGGTTTCCAATGGTTGACGCTCATTCAACATTGTTTCCTATAATGTGGCCCACTTGAGATTGGGATATATCTCATTTTTTTGGTTTCATACCATGAAATGATATGGAAAAATACATGGACGGAATGGATGAAACTCATAAATCATGGTGAGGCCACGTAGCACCCACCACCGGCCATTAGCTCATGGCAGGTGATCCGTTTCCCATCGTTGGTTCCGGGTCTCGGTAAAGTCGCCCTCAGTCCGTGCGCGCCTACCATAGCTAATCAGTGCGGGACGCGGATTGTGTACTACCCCGTCCGTCCCTAGCGCCGAACCGGCAGTTCTGTGGGCACACCCACCGTGATGTATTTGTACATTCAAGCCGTCTATCCCTTTCCTCATATTATTTTAAGGCATCGAAACAAAAATGAGGTAGATCCAACGGTCATATGGACCACACCGCAGTTGACTCTTGCATTTAATGTAGTTGACCTTTAATGCTCTCTTTATTTTAATGCAACCAAGCTTATTATTTGGTGTGGACCACTTGAGCGTTGGATCTGCCTCATTTTTGTGCTCATGCTTTAAAATAATTTGAGAAAAGGGATTGATGGCTTGGATGTACAGATACATCACGGTGGGCCTGCCCACAGAACTGCCCATTCGGAGCTAGGGACAGGCAGGGGTAGTACGCAATCCGCGTTCATCAGTACGCAACACGTCCCGCAGGTAGAGCTAGGCAAAATAGACCCGATCTGGTGGATCCGACCCGATCACGATCTGGTAGATCCGACCCGATCAGAATCGAATCGACGGTCTGGATCGGTGTGGAACGGGTAGCCCCATCCAGATCTAAAATATTTTCGGGTTGAGTTCGGATTGGCCCTGATCCGACCCGACCCGAAAACCCGATCCGATCCTACTCGATCCGGAGTAGTTCTTATTAATCCTTCTACTTTTTCCTGTGGTATGGTCTGCTTGAACTTTGGATATGCATCAATTTTGGATTCAACCATTACAATGATATGCAAAAATGAATGGACAGCGTGGACAAATCACATACATTCAAGGTGGGCCCCAACAGAGTTTATTGTGTACACAACAAATGTATTTGTTGGTGTACCGCACAGCTAGCTGGCTCTATGCGCTAGCTATATAGATACGTGTCGTGCCAAGACGAGCACTTACGCTCCTCGAGCTCCGAGCTGTACGAACTGTTCAAAGGATATCAAAGTTACATGGCCCCACAGAGATGTATTTATTATATTTATTCCGTTTATATATTTTTAGAGAACGTTATAGAGCACTGTCCAAAAAATGAATAATATCCAAAGATCATGTGAACCACACCACAAATAGCAGCAGAGAATGATTTTCACCGTTAAACAATTTGTGTGGTCCACATGATAGTTAAATCTATCTTATTTTTAGTCTAAAGCCTTAAGACGAGCTCGCCAAATGAATGGACGGTTTGGATAAAACACATGACCCGCCATCAGACCCACGAAACTTGCTAAACTCAATACCGCAAGTCACGGACTTTTTTCAAAAAAGTCACTGCACTTTGTGTATTTTACCTAAACATAAGTACGGATCCATAGAAAGCGCCACTTCTTTCGTAGTCTTGTATGGGGCCCACCTTGATGTATATGTTTTATCTAAGCCGTTCATTCATTTTGACGTATCATTTTAGCCATTGAACACAAAATTACAATATATTGAA
Organism: Magnolia officinalis; assembly: GCA_021015155.1. Lineage (NCBI taxonomy): Eukaryota > Viridiplantae > Streptophyta > Magnoliopsida > Magnoliales > Magnoliaceae > Magnolia > Magnolia officinalis. Next base: position 70,827,441 of record JAJHSJ010000009.1, on the reverse strand, counting down.
GACTGAAATGGACCACACCATATCAAACTATCCGAATCTTATCCAACCCGATCTGACTCAGTTTTCCTGACCGAGTCGGACTCGGTTCGGGTTAAGTCAATCAAGCATCGAATCGGTCCGAGTCAGATGACCCAGATCCGGTCTCGGATCGGACTGAGTTTGGGTCTGAGTAATGGAATTTCGGATCGGACCGAGTTAGGCCAAATCCGATCTGATCCAGACCGATGCCCACCTCTACCCACGGGTAGACCGCATCTCAGTGCCGCGTGGGTCCCGTATGTTTTTGGGGTGTAGGGAGGACGCGGATTTGTTGCGAAAGCCTTTCTAATGAAGTTCCTGCCCAAGAATTCTGGGTGGAGCCACTATGATGTTTGTGAGAAATCTAACCCGTCTATCCATTTTTCGAGCACATTTTAACCCATGAAACCAAAAACGAGGAGGATACAAAACTTAAGTGGGCCATACGAGAAGAAACAAACAGTGGGGAAAGAAATGGCCACCGTTGAAACCTTACTAAGCTCTACCTTGATGTTTATATTCCATCCAAACCCTTTATAAGGTCATTTTCACTGAGATGAAGTGAAAACACCGAGAACTTAAACCGATACAAACTTTTGTGGCCATATATATGTTTCAACGGTGGTCACTAAATCCCCACTGTTTCCTCTAGTGTGACCCATTTAAGTTTTGGATACATCTTATTTTTGGTCCCATGTGCTAAAATGAGCTCGAAAAACGGATGCACGGGGTGTCTTTCTCGCGAATATCGTAGTGACCCCCACACAAAATCCTTGCACAGGATCTTCACGTGAAATGCTCTGATTTCCGGGTAAAGCATTTCATGGGAAGTTTCTGCGCAAACATAGGGACGCTGATTTGCTCACCGAAGTTCCTGCGGAAACATAGGTGGGCCCACTTGATGTTTGTGAGAAATTCATCCTATCCAACCGTTTTTTAAATCATTTTAAAATATAAAGATATGAATGACTTGGATTCAATGCCCAGGTGGGCCGAAAACGTACGTGAAGATTGAAACACTAGGCCTCACCGACTAGGCAGAAACCCCTGCCTCACCTAACCGGAAGCCAATTGGGTCTTTACTGCCTTACCATAATCAGTCCAGGTAGGTAGGGATACGTGGAGCCCACCATGATGTATGGATTTTATCCACCTGTCTATCTATTTTGCCAAATCATTTTAAGCTATGAATTAAAAAATGTTGCAGATTCAAGATTCAAGTAGACCCTACGGTGGGAATTGAATGGCTACATTTAAAAACTTATTGAGAGCTGTAGAAGTTTGGAATCAAGCTTGTATTTGTGTTTTCTCTTCATCCGCATCTATATGACCTCATGAATTGGTTGGATGGAAAATCAACATTATGGTGGACTCTGGGAAGGTTTCAACGTTGGGTGTCTCAATCCCTGTTGCTTCATATAGTGTGGTCAACTTGAACTTTGGATCTGCCTCAGCTTCTGGATCATACAGGTGGGGATTGCCTCCACGAGGACCTAGCTAGGGACGGATGGTCCTGCCCCACCATGATGTATGTATTTTATCCTCACTCTCCATTCATTTTGAAAAATTATTTTAGATAATGAGCCCAAAAATGAGACATCGAATGCTCAAGCGGACCACACCACACAAAATAAACATTTGGGATTGAATGCCTACCCGTGAAAACCTCTTAGGGCCCACAGAAATTTTGGATTAATCATATATTTATTTTTTTCCTTCATTTAGGCATGACCTTATGATCAGGTTGGATACAAATAAACATCACGGTGGGCCATAGGAAGGTTTCAACAATAGGGCCATTGTCACCATTCCTTCCTCATGTGGTCCACTCAAGCTTTCAATCTGCCGCATTTTTGGGCTCATGCCATAAAATGATCTTTCAAAATAGATGAACAACTTAGATAAAATACATACATCACACTGGGGCACCCTAGATCCCCTGATAGGATCTTCCATCTCTAGCTAATGTCTGCCTCTAACTGTTGACGTTTTTATTCCCAATGTTTTGTTAGTGTATCCCACCTCAATTTTGGATCCTCCTGATTTTTAGAATCCTACCTTTTAAAAACAGATGGACAAAGTGGATTTGTCACAGTCATTTATGTAGACCCCACACAGCCCCGGGCACAGAAATATCTCTATGCATGCGCCCTTCCTCATCTCTCTCTTGCTGCGCCCAAACCTTCCAAACCCTAATCTCTCTCTCTCTCTCCCTCTCTCTCTCTCTATCTCCTTCTTCCTCTCTCTTTGGGCATAGAAATATGCTACCCATTCTATTTTGTTTGGATTATAATTGCATACTCAATAAATTGCGATTGCTTTTGAACATGTGTGGCCCCACTTGAGGTTTCAATGGCGGTCGTTTAATCCTTGTTGTTTTCTCTAAGGGGTTGTTTAGATGCTTACGAAGTCCTTAAGTTGTAAAGGGATTACAGTTAATCTGATTACAGGAGTTGTTTGGATGCAAGTATTTGCCATTAAAGGCTTTACATGCTATGAGCAAATTACAGCTGTTGTTGCTCAAATTTGATCGATCATGTTCCACCTCCTGACTCTTGTCATGAGCTACTGGGTACTTGTAATTTAAAGGAGAAAAAGGAGATACTGGGGCGCTAGTTGTGGTCGGAGACCCTCCGATGCCTGGGTCAGGTATATGGACTCACAGTAGGTGTAGTAGAATTGAGATAGTTGTGTGTACATTCCCCTTAAAGAAGGTGATGTATTTATAGGTGCTCTTAGGCGACTTTCATATCCGAAAGTAGATCTATAAGATATGCTGGAGGGGCTCGTATTGGAGTCAGATTATATTCTCAAGTATTTCTTCAATTATGTCTTTATTGGTGTGAATCTTGGCTAGGATCTCACTGGGCAGTCCCGCTCCTATATGGTGCAAGATTCTCTCTGGATGTTGCTATTCCGAGCTTGAGGTCGACATTCAAGGTCAAGGTCAACATCTGACCTTGAGGTCATCATTCAAGGTCAATGTCATTGTCCGAGGTTAAGGTTGTTGTTCGAGGTTAAGGTCGAGGTCGATACTTGTAGTCGAGATCTGTAAGTCTGTTGATGCGTTTTATTTCCAAACCGGTTTAACCTTTTCAGTTTGGTCATTGAGTCTTCTTGCTCAGTGCATCTTCTCTAGCCTTTTGATAGTTAAGAGAGTCTGTTTTGATTGCCTTTTTGCCATGTGTCTCATACATCACGTCATCTTGATTTTATCCACAATAGTTGGCCCCTACTTTTTAGTTATATGTTCATGAGCTTGGGAAGTAAGCAGCCTTGAACTGATGTATGGGTTGGGCTTGGGCAAGATGTATCAGGTTTGGTTTTTGGCTTGGGCTATACAAACACCAACCTGATAAAACTTAGGTCGGGCTTAGGTTGAGGTACCTAACCTGAACCCGATCGATATATAAGTTACTTATAAATTATAATTGAGTGCGGATTGTCTGTGTTGAAGGCACGAGAAATTCCAGTGCCGTCAGGTTTGATTGGTCCACACCATTTCCGATGACTCAAGCTAATAAGATATGCCAGATTTCTCTCCCAAATAGATTGCGTGCTACACAATACGACTTTTAAGGGAATAGTTGTTCTATATTTTAACTTGTTTGTTTAGAAAAAATAAAGTTATTTACTATAAATAACTCCATATATAATTAATAAAATTATAGATAAAAAAATAAGACGTGTATTGAAAATATAATAGACTAATATAATAACGAAAATATTAGCATGTATCAACGTGACTAACACAATCGAGCCCACTTAAGCTAGGCCATGGGTTGAGAATTCCTAACCTAAGGCCGGGTTGAGTTGGGTTAAGGTTAAGGCATAGGAACCTTGGGTTGAATTAGGGTTAAGCATCCACCTGAAACCGCCCAACTTTCAGGCCTAATCCAAACTATTCATAAAGTTACATGGACCTGGACGAAGGTAAAACACAAATATTAGCTTCATCTAAAAATTATGTGGCCCTCAAGAAGTTTCCAACAGTAAGAGTTTAATCCTCATTGTATAGTCCACATCTATCTTGGATCTACTTCAATTTTGGTCTTATGTCCTAAAATAATATGAAAAAAATGGATGTATGATGTGTGAATAAGACCCATACATCACAGTGGCCACTCAAAGCTCCTGCCCTGGTTTTTTAGGTGGACCACACCACTAAAAATAGTCACTGTTAAATGCCCACCGTTAAAAACTTCCTAAGGTCCATCAGGTCCATCGACTTGGATGAAAAGAGGAAAAGAAAAAAACCACAATCATCTTGATCCAAAACTTTTGTGGCCCACAAAGGCCAAAGGTTTTTAATAGTTAACAACCAATTGTTTCTGTAATGTCTAAAACCTTAAATTTAAATACGCTTCATTCTTGTGACCTAGCTCTAAATTAAACTCCCAAAGAAGATAGACCATGTGGATATTCAATGCATACATCACCTACCGACGCGGATTGCGTACTGCCCCTGCCCGTCCCAGTTCCGGGCAGTTCTGTGGGCGGCTACCGTGATGTATCTTACATCTAAACCGTCAGTCCCTTTTCACAGATTATTTGAAGGCATGAAATAAAAAATGAGGCAGATCCAACTATCAAATGGACCACACCACAGATGACTCTTGCATTTAATGCAACTGACATTTAATACTTTGTGCATTTTAACGCAACCAAGCTTGCTTTATAGCAGATAAATATGAGAAAAGGGACTGACGGTTTGGATGTACAGTTACATCATGGTGGGCCCGCCCACAGAACTGCCCGTTCGGAGCTAGGGACGGGCGGGGGTAGTACGCAATTCGCGTCCATCACCTACCGACCTTGCTGGTCAAGTCGCCCTCAGTCTCAATGCCGCGTGGGTCCGGTGGGCAGACCACGTCTCAATGCCGCGTGGGTCCGGTGGGCAGGCCGCGTGCAGACCGCGTCTCAATGTCGCGTGGGTCCGGTGGGCAGACCACGTCTCAATGCCGCGTGGGTCCGGTGGGCTTAGGTCTCACGCAATTCGCATACCAACCTAACTTTACCATCCAACCTATTCATAAGGTCATGTAGACGTTGATGAAGTGAAAAAATAAAATATGATCTTGATCAGAAACTACCCCAGCTCACAAGAAGTTTTTAATGGTGGAGGGTCAATCCCCAGTGACCTTGTCACTTTCACTGGTTGTTTTCACGTGAGAGTACACCGTCTGGCATGTTCATGATAGTCAGAACTGTGATATTTAGATAATCCAATCGTTCAATCTGAACCGATCACTACATCCGGAACATATTTTTAAGGGTTACGGTTAAAATTAACAATTAGAGAATGATTTAAGCATTCCATAAAATTTCCTTCCCTTACATAGATGTTTGTTTTCTAAGCAGCGGATGGAATGGTTCACTTTCGGGGTTATGACCTAAATTGATCTGGCAAAATGGATGGACCATGTGAATATATAATACATCTTGATGGCTCCATGATCAGGGCTTCACCATGTTGGGTGAGGGCTTTTAGTGGTAGGAGTTTAATCCCTACTATGTGGTCCACCTGAGATTTGAAACTACCTCAGCTTTAGGCCGATGCCCTAAAATGAATCTGCAAATGGGACCGATGGCACATATATACATCGAGCTGGGCCCTACGGTCAGGCCTCACCCACTACGCAGATACCCTGCCTATCTGCCTATCATAACCGGAAGCTCATTGGGTCTTGCCCCTGCCTCATTTCAAAGTAGGTAGGTATATGTGGAGCCCACCATGATGTATGGATTTTATCCACCCTTTCTATCTACTTTTTCATATCATTTTAAGCTATGAATTAAAAAATAAGGTAGATCCAAGACTCAAGTGGACGGACTCTAATAGGCCTTATATAAGGGAGTGAAAAATGAGGTAAATCCAAAACTTAAGTCGACAGCATAGGGAGAATTGAACGACCACATGTAAAAAATTCCCTAGAGTTGCAGGAGTTTTGAATCAAGATGATATTTGTACTTTCTCTTCATTCACATCTATATGACCTCAGGAATTGATTGGATGACAAATAAACATCATGCTAGCCACTAGGAAGGCTTCAACATTGGTCATTGCTGCTTCCTACGGTGTTGTCCACCTGAACTTTGGATCGGCTTCAGATTTTAGATCATACAGGTGGGCATTGGGTACTACCTCCACAAGGAGATAGCTAGGGACAGATGGTCCTGTCCACCATGGAGTATGTGTTTTATCCACACCCTCTATTCTTTTTAAAAAATCATTTTAGATAATGAGCCTAAAAAAAGGCAGATTGAATGCTTAAACGGACTGCACACTGAAAACCTCTTAAGGGCCATTTAAAAATTGGATTGAGCGGATATTTATTTTATCACTTCATCTAAATATGACCTTATGATCAGGTGATGCAAATAAACATCACGGTGGGTGGGCCCTAAGAAGGTTTCAGTGATGGGCCATTGTCACCATTCCTTCCTATAGTGTTGTCCACTAAAGCTTTTGACCTGCCACCTTTTGACTCATGTCTTAAAAATAATCTTTCAAAATAGATAGACACATTGGATAAAATACATACTCCCAGTGGACACCCCAGGTCCCCTGACAGATCCATCTTTCTCTAGCAAAGACCTATTGGGCGTAGAACCAAATCTGCCGTCATTTATACCCTAAAATAATTTGGAAAATTGATAGACGCGTGGTGTGGATAAAACCCATATATCACGGTGGGTGCTATAAGAGCCCTGCAGGGAGTGATCGGATTGCGTACTGAGTTACCCAGTACTGTCTCTCCAATGCATTAAAATAAGGCCCACAATAATGTATCTATTATATCCACACCGGTCATCCATTTGGAGAGATCATTTTAAAGCATGAGACAAATAATGAGTCCTATCTAAAGCCTAAGTGAACCACACCACAAATAATAGTGAGTATTGATTCCTACCGTTAAAACATTCCTATGGCCAATATAATGTTTATTTTCCATTCAATTTGTTTATAAGGTTACACATACCTGGATGAAGAGGCAAACGAATATCATATTGATCCTAAACTTTTGTGATCCCAAAAGGGTTTCAATGGTATACGTTCAATCCCTAACTTCTTTTTGTAGTGTAGTCCACTTGATCTTTGGATCTCTTATTTTTTGATCAAGCATCAAAACTAGTTCGTCAAATGGATAGATAGTTTGGATTTAACACATATATCATGATGGCGCCCACAGAACTTGGTGATGCGAGCATAGCACCCAAGTGGTCCAGTGGTGTGTAGATAGACGATTTGGA